>JAKUCM010006953.1:0-17214 GCA_023374145.1 Lepidium sativum | reverse complement strand
ATATTGATGTGTTGAAAAAAAGAAAGAAAAAAACATGAAGATGTTGATGTGTTCTTGCATTCAAAATGTATTTTGATTTGCAAAACCCATAATAAAACCACATTTTTGTGTAAAAATTGAACATAATCGGTTGATTAGTCTTTTCTTTATTTTCAAGGTTTTTCTAATTTGAAAGCAATAAGAAAATGAAAAATACAAAAATCTGGTTCAATATCTTTTTAATGTTCTTATGCATCGATAAAAACCTATAATTAATATTTATCAAAAATGCATAAGTTTGGAAGAAAACAAAAAGAAAAAAAGACAACAACGAGTGTTTTTGTTTCTTGAGTTTTAAAACTCATTTTGATTTTCAAATCAAAGACATATATTATTAAACTAGATTTTGTTCAACAAAATCAATATCTAGTTCAAATTAAACTCGGTTTAAATCTATTTTATTTATTTATTTTGTTCAAGTTAAATGAACCCGATTTAAATCGATTTCTCTAGTAGCCATGGTCAAATTCTGGTCAAACGGGCTCAATCTAATTTTCTAGAAAAAAAATAGAGATTAATTATGGTTCTAATTGATGGTGTTTTGGTTTCACAAACCAATTAAATTCAATTTTCTAAACGTGTTGAGAATTTTCTAGTAGCTTCACACAAATACCTAAAGGTACTTAGTAACTTCGGAAAAATACTGGAAAGTGTGAGGGTGCCTCATAAAAATGGCTATATCGCTTTCTAAATAGTTAGAATTGGATCTAAAATCATTGATTATATTTTCATCAAATATACATTCAATAATAGTGTATATATTTTAGTATCTAAGTAAAAAATATACATATTTTTGACCAATCCCAACACTATGGTAGCAACATGGCTATCAGTCGGACTGAATAATTTTTATATGGTAAATCTTATAAGAAGATGACATAAAATTTTCAGATATTTGATTTCAAGAATGTAATTATAATGGATTACATTAAGTCAAAAGTAAAAATGACAACGGAGCTCATCAATTTACTAACAGTGTGTTAGAGATCAAACTGTAAAATCATCAAGAAGAATATGTTTAAAGCCTATAATTTAAAGATGAAGTTTGATGGAAACCCCACCTATGTAACTGGAGATCCCAAGAACTAGGTTCATAGGGAGAACAAATCAAACTTAATCTACTAACAGCACTGAGAAACTTTAATCTCTTCCCAGCTCCTAGGATAATGTACAGTGCTTCCTATATGTATAAAGGATAAGCGTTGCTTTTAATGATTTATATTTATACCCTTAAGATATACATGAAGTATTGCAGAATACTTCTTAAAATAAAGCTAATGGATTATCACCTAATGAGTGTGAAATGAGATATTTTCTAGGAAAATGAAGGCAATGCTATAATCTTCCAAATTCGCTCATGATTAACCAAGCATGTTCAAGGCCAAAATGAACACAATTGAGAACCTAGTTCCATGAGAAAATTAAGTTGTACAATATTTGTTGATTAGGTTTACCACAAAAGTCTGGGAGGTTCAAGACATCATGTTCACCCTTTTGGTCGCGTAAATCCGACAATTATGCAAATGAGTGGTTCAAGCTCAAAATGCTACCATATTAGACACAATGAATTTTTTGCTTGTACTGTCAAAAGTCTTTTAGTTAAGTCTCGTCGAGTCTTGTCTAGTTAGGTAGATTATTTCTAACTAGTCATCATATCTAGAGATTTATTTCTATTCATGTGGAAGATTATTAGAACTTCAAAATGACTACATGTTAAAATTGAAGAAAGTTTGAATGAAAAATTGAGTTAAGTCTCAATGTTGAAAAATTCAACAATTATATCTCTTATTGTTAATTTTGTAACAACAAAGTAATTCATGACAAAGAAAAATAAACGACTTAAATGTTGAGAATCAATTCTCATAACTCCTTTTTATTCTTATATTTAATACCTTGTTTTCAACCCAAATGATTTATCTTCTCATTTGAAAAAGATATTAAAACATTAACAATTTTTCTGGTGAAAGAACTATAAGATCACAATCCTCTTTATCTCCTTCTATTTTTTTATGTCTGAGAATACAACATAGTTGTAGAGTCCATTAGATTATGTGCTTGGGTTGTGCAAGACATAATAATTGTAATTGTATCCTAAGATTCGGAAGACCATGTATTCGTCACATTACAGAGCGTTTACAGAATTAAAAAAGGAGATTTTCTCGCCTCTGCAAATCTCATTCTTAATTCTTGAATCGGCTATAATATATTTTTATGATGTTTATCGATTTATTTCATGTAATTTCTTCATTGATTATCAATTTTTCTAATTGTAGTAATTTCGTTCCTACAATTTTTCCCCGAGATGAAAGTTTTAAAATCTATTTCCCTCTTCCTCAAATTGGTTTCTTCGGTATAATCTAAAAGTGAATGAAACTATAGTAACCATATAATTCGAAAAATCTGGATCATCACACTTGAATAAAGTTATTACCATCAAATGATAAAGAAACCGATTGAGCTAACACCATGAATAGATAGAATTGTCAGCACAAAATGATAAAATGCTCAAATTCACCATTAGTGGCTCTCTGTTGGAGGTGGGTTTCCCCCACCATTAGCCCAACATAAATCCAGCTCGGCACAAGATCCATCTCGGACCTCGGCTATAAGCTAATTATGACCCAAAATCTAGTAGCTAAGATAAGTCAAGAAGATAAAAAATATTTCGAGTTTCAAATATAGAATATTTCCAAGAATTTAGGAAGATGTTTTAGAGATAATATCAATCTTCCTATTGGGGGAATTAAAAGATACATTGTAGTCTACGTCTAAACCTCCTATATACATCTATAAATAAAGGAGACTACCTCCAAAAAAAGGATTTGAAATTCGATAGATATAGGATCTTCGATATTACATCATAAGTACGTTTAGGCTTGATCCATTCGGGATATATTGGTAGCCTTTAGGTGGATCCAAAACTTAACAAACACCTTTCTTTATCCTCCGTTTTTGTCTTCTTAATGATCAGAATTCTTATCCACTTATATACATATAATCGAAATTAAGTTTTGGAACTTGGTGCTGAATCCACTTCGAACGTTTTCCCCAAATCGAATAATAAAGAAAAATTATCAAAAGAAGTCACAAAGACAACTTTGTATTTAACTCGTAATCTGATTTTCAATAAGCAAAAGAAACCTCATAATATTGAGGAATTCATCAAACACTCTCAAATGCAAGCTTAGGTACTAGTATAACATTTGGAGTATACAAAACAACATTAAATGTATATAGAACAATATTTTACTAAAATGAAATAACACCAAAGTAACAATCAGCCCATTACCTTAATGCAAATCAGTTGATAAAACTTGTGCTCCCACATCAATGCATGAGATAAATATGAAGTTAGGAGAGTTGTGATTTGCCTAACTAAAGTGGGTACGTAATTTATTAAATAACAATCAATTTATTTTCAATTTAATTCATATTAATTCGACTTAGAAAAGAAAACAATGTTAAAGGATAAAATTAATAAAAGAATAATTCTTAGAAAATCTTTTAATACTACGAACCAGAAAACCTATTTTAAAATTCAACAATTTAGGAATTAAAACTAAGGAAAAATGGTTAAACTGGCATGAAGATGGAAAAACTCATTTATGTAAGTGGAAAAAGTTGGCCAACTTTCTAGCTTCAAAATCTCTAAAGATAAGAAAATACATAACCTAAATAAGAATCTTTATCTCCGAATATAACGGCGAAAAATATTTATGGATACTATGCGCTTCTGCATTCACCTGGTCCAAATCATCATAGAAACGGTACCATCTCAACTTTAAGTAGTACTCCAGTCAAACACTTCATAACATAGAAAATTCATCACATTTTTATGCATATCCCGATATAATAATTCACAAGTTAAATTGAAAAACGATGCTCTTTTATTCTTATACGTGGCATAAGGTCTAAAAACTGTTCTTTAATCTTTTTTATAAAAACAATCAAATAATATAAAATATTGGTTGTCAAAAAAAAAAAATTCGTTCCCTAAAACATCTCCCCCACGATCTCCACCTTCTCCCACAAACTATCCACATTCTCCCAAAAAAATGTTTCCACTATTCTTCTTATTGTGATTTTTATTCCTTACAAAAAAATTATTTTTATAAATGACTAAACTCCTCTAGTGAAAGTCAACAACCCAAACACCAATCAACGATTTACCTTTAGATCATTGAATCAAACATTACAAGAGAAGATAGATTTTACAACTCTGATTTTCGTGCCTAAATCATTGTTAACTACCTTTACAACGAATTAGAGACGATACATGTTTAGTCGTGTCCTGCTCGTCGTAAGACAAGAGTCGTTGTAAAATCGTTGTAAATTTTAACAACGCCCGAATTTCAATGTTAAAACGTTGTAAACCTGACGTCATAAAGAATATGTAACCTATGGCCAGTGTTGTAAAGTCGATGTTAATTTAAACAACGTTAAAACGTTGTAAATTTAGCAACTAAGTGACAACGCCTACTTAACAACAAATTAGAGTCGAAAGATTTTACAATGAATTACAATCAAAATATTTTATAACGAATTAAAATCGAAAGATTTTACAACTAATTAAAGACAAAAAAAATTCAACTAATTAAAGACGAAATAGTTTACAACTACTTAAGGACGAAGTCTTTTGCAACTAATTAGGGATGTTTATTTAAAATTTTTGCCACAAAAATTATTAAAAATTTTTAATTGAAAACATTCATTTAAATAATGTAATTTAATAATCCTTCCCTTTTTCGATGGAGCAATCTAGAAAAACCGTTTTGGCAGAGAATAATAATTATCTAAATTTTGTCAGAGAATAAAAAGTAATTAAAATTTAAAATTAATTACTTGCTTATAAATTGCGTTGATTTCAGGAATACTCAATTCTACATGAGTACCATCAGGGGATTCCTTGGAAAATTGAGTATGACGCTCCTGAACAGCAGATTCACCCTATCTATGTAGCCGCTCACATCGAGGATCAATGAAGACGCCGAACTTATTCTTATGAGTAGCGACATACAATTTTGGAAGTGTAGGAATTTGTCTAGATTTTTCAGCCTAAAAAAGTTAATTTTGAAATAATAGTAATTTAGTTTAAATAGTAATAAACAAAAAATATTAATTTCAAAAAAATACTTACTATCTGTATGGCTACTCAGCCGAAAGACATTTGGCCTGCAATGTGAGGCATAACGACTAGCAACCCATCCGGATCAATTGTTTTCCGCGATGTGGAACACTGAGCAACTCTCTTCACCGAGTTCGGATCTACCCAATAATTTTTCAACCCTTCCCAACATGTGTTGGTCAAAAATGTGGGTTTCCCGGCATCTCCCTTCACCTCCCAATCGGTCGTCCAATCAGAGACTGTGTTACAAAGCCGCTTCATAGCTTTCTAGTTGAACTTATGTCTGACAGTCTTGTTGATGGAGACGTCTCAATTCCAACGTTGCTAGTAAAAAGAAGAATTAATTATGATTTAATATTTATTAAATATATAGATTTAATAAAATGAAATTTTTATTTTAACAAAAAAAATAATTACCGCAAAAATCTTGAACCATGCAATGCGAATGTAGTGGGGTGTTGATTTCCAATTAGAAGTCACGAAGTAGCTTTTGATGTATTCCGTAATGTATCGCCCCACTTTGCTATCCACACAAAACCTGAAAATTTTTAAACGGATATAAATAATTATTTAAAATTTATAAATCTAATAAATAAATTAAAATCTAAACGAATACTTACCAATAACTACCATTAGGTCGATCGATATGTAAAAAGGGCAAATTCTTACGATTTGGAGCCACGAGAATATCCTCCACCCTATATTGTGTATATGGTGCATTTGGCGGCACCAAAATGTTCGGATGTACCGATGTAGTAGTCGGTGGAGGGTCTACGGCAACTTCCGTTGTTAGTGAAGGACTCGGTGGAGTGTGACTCGACGACTGGGACTGTGACTGTTCTCCGACACTGCAGAGAAAGTTGATGAGGATGCAGTGCCGTGCACAGTGTCACTGTAATGGAAACGACGTGTATGCTTACGAGGAGCCATATATATAGTATCTACAATACAATTATATACTCCACTGTAAAATATAAATTGCACCGTAAATATTAAATTCTAATCTAATTCTAAATTCCATACATACTACATAATTTCTAAACATCCTATATAATTTTTAAGTAAAAAGAAGAATTCTAGAGAGAAGGGAGAGGAATACCTTAGAGAGAGAAGGAGGATTGTTAAATGATGCAATGAAATTGCAAATTTTGTGATGTATATATAGGAAGTACAGGGCGTTGTAAAAACGTTGGGAAGTAATATTTCATCGTAAAGAAATTATAAAATTAGGATCTAATTTACAACGATAGACTTGTAAAGATGTTGCTAAGTGTTGGTGCAACGTATCTTAACGGTACAATGTATCTCAATATTAATAACAAACCTCGTATGGGTATTGGTATTTCCCAACGTCCTTACAACATGTCTAGTTGCCAACGTATTTACGACGTTTTTGGGTAACAACATCCTTACGACGTTTTTTTGCCAACGTCTTTACAATGTTCTTTCATAACAACGTCCTTACAACGTTTTATTTGCCAACATCTTTACGACGTTGTTGCGTAACAACGTCCTTATGACGTTTTATTTTCCAACGTCGTTACGACGTTCTTGTGTACCAACGTACTATTTACCGTCGACTTTACGACGTTTATTTTTTTATTTTTTTTGCTAAAGCGTTTTTGGTTTATGTATATATTTTGATAATGATATATGTTTTCAACGGCTATATATATATGTTTTCAAGTTAGCATACATAATTAATCTATTAAATTCAAGTGATTAAAAAATTTTGATTGATATAATATAGATTATTGAAGATACACGAAAATTATAACATGTTTAGACATGTTAAACCATGGTATCAGTCAGATTCTTTACCATTACTATCATTTCCACTACTCGGATTATCACTTTCCTCAAACTCGTCACGTTCGTATTCTCGGTTTTCCGGATCAATAAGCACAACTAGCTTTGTACCTTGATCGGACACTTGTATAGATGTACATGATTCTTCTTGCAACGGTAAATCTCCACCTCTGATAATTCGCCCACGGGGAGTGATCTTCTCTGTAGCTAACCAATTGATTCTAGACTCTTTGATTCTAGGATATGGAATGAAGCTAACTTGCTCTGCTTGCGATGCTAAGATAAAATGCTCAAATTTGTTGTATCTTTTCCTCCCATTTACATCCACAACTCCAAATTTGTTGTATCAAACACCTCTGTTAATTATGGGATCAAACCACTCACATTTGAATAGCACGCATTTCAACCCAATTAATCATACAAATTCCACTTCGATAATCTCTTGCAACACCCCATAGACGCAAATTTATGTTATCCTTAGTCCTCCCGGCCACGTTCAGAATCGTATGAATGATATTCTCAAAAAAATTATTCTCGATGTGCATCACATCCAAATTATGTCGAATCAGCAAATCTTTCCAATATGACAGCTCCCAAAATATACTCTTTTTATGTCAATTATGATGTTGTACATAATAGTCTGGCATATTACTAGGAATGTGCTAACTACCTCCTCGATGAATAGTTGCTAAGCACTGTAATAGCCCATGTTTGCTTCAGTTTCCTCTCTTGATAGATATAGTGGTGGGAGATCCTTTATCTTAACTTTACTCATGAATAGAGTCGTGTTTCGTCTGTACGGATGGTTAATTGGAAGAAATCGACGATGACAATCAAACCAAGACGTCTTCCTCCCATGCTTCAGTTGGAATGCATCTGTCCTCCCAAGGCAATGCGGACAAACCAATCTCCCATGTGTTGTCCAACCTGATAACATTCTATAGGCAGAGAAGTCACTTATCGTCCACATAAGCACCGCCTTCATCGTAAAGTTTTTTTGGGATGAGCAATCATATGCTCGAACCCCATGCGTCCACAACTGTTTCAGCTCATAAATCAGAGGTTGCTAAAATATGTCAAGCGACAGCTTCAGATGATTAGGACCAGAACTTAGGAATAAAAATTCTTTTTTCCATGCACATCCCCAGAGGAATGTTATAAGGCGTAAGGATTACTGACCACAAAGAACATTGTCTGCCAGACATTCCAAACGGACTAAAACCATCGGTGCATAGAGGAAGATAAACATTCCTAGTATTTCTAGCAAAATCTTTGTGCATTGTATTGAAATGTTTCCACGCTTTTGCATCTGAAGGATGATTAATCTCTCCATCCGTCTGTGAATGTTGTGCATGCCATCTCATCGTGAAGGATGATTAATCGCAGTTGCTATCCTTTCAGACTGATATAATCTCTTCAACCTATCAGTTATTGGTAAGTACCACATCCGTTCATATGGTACCTTCTTCCGCCCACTCTCATGTGGCTTATATCGTGTCTTCTTATAGAATCAACATTCTTGTAACAGATCATCATCTTTTCGACAGATATACAATTGTCTATACAAACATTAATGGTTTCGGCAAATACTCTTTGAGCAAATCACTCCACATATTCATGCATGACTGAGATTAATTACATTCTGTTTTTATATTCATCATTCTAGCTGCCAATGATAATTTATACAGACTTTCTCTACATCCCTCGTAGAGAAGCTGGTTTGCAGCATCTACCATGTCATAAAACATTTTTGCATCTAAATTAGGTGCCTCAGAAACTATAGGTTTATCAGTATTAGTTTCTTGAAATGCATATGTGATCATCTCATGCATCCTATCATGATCTACAATCCCCAATCTCATTCGGATAACCAACATCATGCAACTTACTCGATTCACCTATATTACCTTCAACATTATTAACATTATTACTACTTGCTTCATCATTCCCACCACCACTATCACCTTCCCCATGGTGAAATCAAATGTAATAATGTTGTGTAAACCCTCTATTTAATAGATGATTCCAAACAGTTTCTACTCGGGTGAATTTCGTATTTTTGCATTTCCGACAAGGACAAAAACATCTTACCTGATTCAAGCGTGATTTCAGTTTGACTTGCATGGTGCATGAATATTTTTTCCATGTTCATAATTTCCTTTGTCACGATTCCAGTAGCATCTCTATGAATATACATCCACTTTCGTTGCTCGAATATATCACCACCAAAAGACATTTTTTGGTTTTTTTTTTCCCAAAACCGTTATTTTTGCACAAAAACGATTTTTTCTTCTCTTAACCGTTTTTTTTCTCTCTAACAAGTTTTTTTGTTTGTTATGTGGTGCTATGATTTATTAAGAGAGACCTCCTCCTTATATAGGCAAAAAATTAACAATGATTTTACAACCTTACACAAAATACGAGTAATTTACAACGTATGTAACTAACCATAAATATCTAATTTAAAATTTCGTCCTTAAATATGTGTAAATCATTTAGTCCTAAAAGACTTGCAAAGTAGAGACATTTTAACAACGAAATGTAATTTTTAACTACGTATTTACGAAAAATGTTATAAATTTTTTATAACCAATTACATAACACAAAAAATGTGTGTACCGAATTTCAAGTTTTGTTTTTAACTCGTTGTAAAAGATATACGTCGTAAACAAGTTGCAAGTTAGGGACTAATTAACAAAGAATTGTATTGTGAATGGCAAAGCGTTGTCAAAGCATTGTAAAATGCCAAATATGTTAAAACAAAATCTTTTGTTGACCTCTTACAACTCTTTTATGATGAAATGCACTTACGTCGTAAAAGAGTTGCAAGACATCCCTAATTTACGATATCTTCAAAACGTCGTAAATTGACGTCGCTACACTATTGTTCTCTTATATTGAGACGATGACGAGCACAGTTTACATTCATTACCACCTCTATGGTGTTTGCAACAAAGCTTACTAGAACACCAGGTTTGAATTACTCACACTATTTATTAGATAATATATCTCATATCAGAAATTATGTTTATTCTAACCTAATATAATTTAAAGGTCAGTCCTTTTATTATTTTTAAGTTTAAGTTAAATTAATCTTTAAATTATATATATTAAATTAGATTAAGTCTTCCGATATAAAATATGTTACTTATTTTTAGATTGTTTAGCATTTGATCAATTATTGTATTATTTTATTCATTTTCGCTAGATATTTATACTGAAACATCATCATCAGTATATTTGGAATTTCTAGCAAAAATATTACATAAATATTGTCTAAGAGTATAATAGTTGACTGAATTTCTCTAATCATTTAGACTTTTTCTTGCTTTGTTATTTTTGGTGGTTTTGGCAGAGAAACTTTCAAGTTTATGTATGATAGGTATGTGCAACATGCATTTGATTTCTACTCTAGTGCACTGAATGGAAATCTTTCAATTTTGAATTTGTTTGAACCCAAATTTATCCTAGAACTCTTACAAAGACCATATTAATTTATTTTTTTAGTTTATCCATTATCTATCAACTAAAAGAAGCATACTGAATATGTTTTTTGGTTTATTCATTATCGATCAATTCAGAGTAATGTAGCATCAAACTTTGTTTGATCCATACATCCACTTAAGATTTATGTAAATTGTATAGAAATTTGTTTAAAATGATATATATTCTAAATAATTTCGTATTCGAACTGGATCATAGAAGATTTAAATCCACAGTTTAGTTAGTAAATGTAAACTATAAATGTATTCTTCGCACCAAAAAGAAAAATGTAAATGTGTTCTCGAAGGTTCATAAAATGAAGAAGAAGTTCACTGCTGATATTGTAATTGGGCTACTATATGGGCTTAGGCCCGTTTCATCCCATTTTTTCTTTTATAATTTCGTAATAAGATTCTTCTTGTTTTCTAATGTTCTTTTTTCAGTCTAACGAACATCGATGATGACTTTTGCCCCTAATTTCCCAGAAAAATTATGATGTGTGAAGTTTCTTCTATCATTGTGTGAGATCCAAATCCTACTTTTTCTGAGCCAGATTTCGAATCCAGATCATGTGAAAAGGTCAGTTCAGCATCGGCGTTGTTCTGATCTCTTTTGACGATCATCATGTCCTGTACCTCAATTTTTTCTGTGGAGTTATGTATCTCGTACTGATTTTTAGTGAGATTTGATTGATTCCTACTTTTCTGGTGTGTTGTTTTGTATTCTAAATTGCAAAATTACTGGTTCCAGTAGTTTGTCTGATCATAAATTCGATTATTTTTTTTGTTGATGAAATTGATTGTTTCTTCTGAAATCGGTTTGAAGCATCTTTCTGGAATTGGGATTTGTGATAATAAGTTTAGAAAAAAAGAGATTCTCTTAGAGAATTTCTCTACAAGTATTCAGAATCAATCCTGTCTGTCCAAGAATTGACCTTATGCAGTAACATGTATCTATATCTCATGTGTCTCACATTCTCTTGTCTTAATTTTGATTTTAGAGAACCTATTGTGTCACTGTTGAGCAATCTTACGATGTTGTGTGAAGAAGTGTTGAAAAATGTTTTTCCATTGCTGGAAGGAGAAGATCTTGCGGCTTGTATGGGTGTATGTAGACAATGGAGAGGTATAGCAAGTGATGATTTTTATTGGAAATGTCAATGTGCTAAGAAATGGCCTTCGGTTTGCAAACGTCACAGACCACCTACTGAAACATACTACAAGATGTATCAAACGTTTAGTAAGCGGCGACTCAACCGTGCCCTTCCTCCTCCAAGACTGTCATTTGAAAACTTGGAGTTCTTTATCGACATTTGGTCAGAAGATAAACCTGTGTTCTCAGGGTTAATACCTGGCGTTGCGCTAGAAAACGGAATCAAAATTTTGCCGTCAGGAATCAGCAATGTTCTTAGAACTCACCTCAGTAGACCTGATTACAAAATGGTTGTTCCTGCCGAGCCTAGATTCACTATTCTGTCAAACCAATCCGTTAGTGTCTCTGTGCTTGTGGCACGGAATGATTCCAATAAGGTTGCTCGGATAATCAACCGGTCTGTCTTCGAGTATATAGACCGTTCATCGTACCGAGCACTAGCCTTTGAGTATCTTGAGTTATCTCCTTATTACCCTTTTATCTCCAGTATTCGAGCATGGGTCTCTTTGCTTTTCATGGATGTTGAAGATATAAACGATGGAGTACTTGATGTTTTTGGGATCCAATTGGATTTCTGTGATGTTGCAGACACTAAAGAAGAGGTTTTGTGGCTTCTAGATATGCTTGATTGGAAGTAAAAATGATGTAAAAAAAACAAGATTGTTTAGACTCTCTCTCTCTCTCTCTCTCTCATATATCATCCTTTGCTCAAGTTATAATCATTTTACAACATATATTGTCTTTTGTTTAACAAGAATTTGATCATATGTTCTTAAGTTAGTTCACTAATCAAAAGAGTTCTTAAATTGCCAAAATTTATTTAGAAATAAATTGTGGTTCAATAATTTGTTTAAATTTTAAATCAAATCGAATTCATCTTTTAATTAATTTAAGCTTTCATACAAAACTCAAAATAAAACAACTAAAAGTTAATCTTTCCATCAAAATTCTGCCCAAATCCCCAATTTGAGGGTGCAGCATTAATGAAATTTTTGGTAGTTCCATCACTTGTAGTAATCCTGAATGATAAGCCTTGGCCTGTCAACACAACACCAGTGGTCCAAACTTGTCCCCAATTCCTACTCATTGTAATCCATCCGGTTCTGCTTCCTTTAACCTGCACGGCCTTAACATCTCCAGCTCCTCCTACATTGTATGGCAAGACCGTTAGGAAATTGGGGTTTCCTTTGAGCTCAAACTTGACACCACCGACTTTGGCACATGGAATGCGCCTGTACTTAACCGGAACAACTCCGGCTCTATACTGGGCGATCTTGAGGAACATTGGCTGGGAGAGATCAAAGTGTCTTTGTGGTGGGTTGCACCAAATGTCTTTGGTTTTAGTGTAATCTGGTGGACAGAAATTTGTAGCTGTGATCTTGATGGTTCCGGGTAAACACCATTGTGGATCATTGACACACTTGATCTCGTAGCAAGCCCCACATGTTAAACCGTTGTTGAAGAGTGCTGTGCTTAACGCAGCCGTAGCTAGACCATAGCCTTGCTTGTTTAGATCACCGTAACCACAAGCTCCCTCTATTAAATACATAATCAAAATAAAAAATATAGTGAATATGTAATAGTTATCTTAAGACTATGGCTTGTTTATGTTATATTTACATGCTAATAGTGTTATAATATCCGACAAACCGATCTGCAATTCAAACCTTAAACAATACTACGTGGATAACACTTCATAACTTATTGGTATTTTGCCTTACGCTTTGTAAGAATTTTTTAATTTTATGTTTCGTTTTAAGGTTTAAATTTTGTAAGAATATTTCAAAATATATAACAAAAAAAATATTTAGAAATAAAAATTAGTGTGTAAATTACGTTGAGTGCCTCCACCATGGATGTCACCGTAAAAAGTGGCTCGAGCGTCATACCAATTAGGGTTGACTCGGTTGGCTACATCACCATAACTCATGGGCATGAACCATAGCATCATTATCATCATACAAACTTCTAAATACATCATTTTTTTCTCTTAATTTAATCCCTCTTGAATGATTGTATACTTTTACTGTGTTTTGCAATGATGATTGATATGATTGACTGTGTAGATGCATACGTATATATAGTAGGGAAAATGGAAATTATTCTGGCAATTATGTAAATTTTCTTTAATCTATTTCCATAATTTGTGTATAGATTTTATGTAGTCAATTTGCATATTGTAAGTGATTGCCAAAAAAATATTTCTTTTTGAAAAAAATTGGAAAATGTGTTACTCTCTTCACATCTTATCATTATCTTCAAAATATGAGACATTGGAAAGTTTCTAATGATATAGGTTGACTACAACATCTTTTTAGTAGTTTGTTTACCAAAAAAAAACATCTTTTTTAAGAAATTACTAAATTGCAAGAAAGAAAGAAAAAATAAACAAGTAATCCACGTAACAAAACATTAAAACTAGATTGAAAATATATTATTTATGGATCTGTCCCGGACTTGGAGAGACCAAACCTTATCTCTGAAATCAATAGAAACTTCACATCCCAATCCAAAAAATATTAAAAATTAATAAATTTATCTCTGTTTTTGATCTAATTAGCCAATCTAATTAGCCATTTCAAGATGTTTTTGATCTAATTAGCCATTTCCTATGTATTTTAACTTACATGGGGAAAATGGAAGAGATTTGGATTTTTGGGTGTATTGGAAACCTGTTTAGCCATGGTACGATCTCGGATAAATGACCTTTTCACCGGTAATAATATTATCTTTGTTGGCGTTGGGGTTGTGAGGATCCTGAGTTTCGAAATCCAAAATTTGGAGTATTTTAGGAGGTTAGGTGAAGGTCTCATGACTGATCTTCCCTTCTCGGTTCGGAAAATGGGTTATAACCTACATATGATGGGTTCTTCTTATCACTCTGATGAGGAGAGTTACTCGCTGGTAGATTATACCAACGGTAATGCTGATGAGTTATGCATAAAATTGGTTAAGAGTGTGAAAATACTTAAACGAACCTATAATTCTAGCTGGGAACTATTGATCAAACTGGTTATTGGCCTTTTCTCAACACAATTAGATTTTGATTGTTTGAGGACATTGATACAGTTAATGAACCTTTCAGGGGTGGGAATCAAAGTACAAAATTATGATGACAATGATTCTGCTAATTCTGAGATTTATTTACTTGATATAACAAACTTTCAAATGATCCAGTTTAGAACAGAAAGACTGTATAGGATCCTCATTGTATTCGCTTGCATTTTGGTATTGCAGTTGAAAAGACATAATGTTGGGTTATATATGACATCATTTATGATCAGTTCAGTTCCAGGGTGGGGAGATTGGTGGCTGAGTTTTCTGTACAAACAGCTGATACTATGTAGATTAGGTACTCATTATGTCTATGGTTCATATTGGAGGGATGTTAGTGGAAAAGGTGTCATTCCCTGTTTACTATATCGGGAACGGGTGTCTTTTTGGTATCTGTTGTGGCAGAACAAAGGGTATATGTTGGAATTTGATAGGAAGATGATGTTCATTGATGGATTTCAGGTCACACCAATGAGTGAAACTGGAGTTCGTTCTGGGCAGTTCTCGTTGAGATCACGATGGATGAAGGTTAGTTCCCAGAATCATAAGGAAATTAATCCTCTAATATCTTATCAAATATATAGCGATTATGCGGATAATGTGTTTGTAAGTGGAACTTTGGAAATTAAATGTATGTTTGATAATATTTATCAATGCGGAATCGATTTTAATAATTGTGGGATTTATAGGAATTTTGAGTTTAAATTAAAATGTATTAAGATAAGTCCTAATAATGAATTGATGACTTGGTTATTTAGGGGTTTGAAATGGGATTTCAAATTGATCAAAATAAGAAGACGGCTAAGGATTTTGAAATAGGAGGATTTAATGGGAGTAGGTTGTAGATATGGGACGGAATTCCTGATAAATAGGAATATTCTGGTCCAATTATATAGGAATAGGAGCAGCTTTTCTGTTAAACAATTTCTATGTATAATAATGGGTTTTCGTAGAATGGATGTGATAGTTAACTGGTTTTGTTTCTCACAACGAAAGTACTTTTTCATTGAAACAAAAAGGGATATGTCTCAAGCGAGGATGGTGAATAAGGGTCTGGTCTCAAAGTCTCCACCTCGAGTGGTGAGATCAAGATGCCAACGGTTGATAACTCATAACTGATGGCGAGAACCTCAAAGGTTTTAATGGGATGTTGTGTAAGTCCAACAATACAGAATATTGACACATTCCTATTTTGAATGCCGCAATTCTGGAACCTTGTGGGGCGAGTCCATGACTTGAATTTGGGCAATGGAAGATTCCAATTCGAATTCCAGGACAAAGCAGACCTGGTAAGAATTCTAAATAATGGGGCTGTGAATTTTGATGGCTGGATGATTTCTTTTTCTCCGTGGGAAGCAATGGCTAATACGGATTTCCCTAGTTACATTAGGCTTTGGATTCGTATTACAGGAATTCCATTCGAATATAGGGTCAAAGAGGTTTATAGGGTTGTAGGTTGCACTTTAGGAACAGTTCTTGACATAGATCTGTCTAAGGGTAAGGGTTTTGTTGGAGTTGCCATGTTCAAAACCTTTGGTTTTCACATCAATTCTGGAATTTATGGAGGGTTGGGAAACGAAGGTATTATTTGAATATAGGCGTCTAGAAGGGTTTTGTTCTATGTGTTATAGAATGATTCATGAGGCGGCAGTTTGTTATAAAGTTAAGAAAGAGAATACTGATTTAGGCTTACAGGGACAGAGAGTCAGGGGTAGTATGGTTCGAAATAAAAGTTACAAAGGGGGCAGTAATGGCTGGGAATAAACCAGTGGGACTCTCCCTAAAGGCTAGGGGTGGTAGTTCTCGGCCAGAGGGGATGAAAAGGGGAAGAGGAAATCTGAAATTTCAAGGGAGTGTGTCGGTACCTAGTACATGTATCTACATGTCTTTCTCTGTTCCTTTTAATTGGAGAAATTGTATATACACTAGTAACAAGTGTAGTAATGCATGATTCTGAGGAAGCTGCAGAAGTGATAAAGAAGGTTAGACGACCACTCTTTCAAGAGGAAGTTGGTGCTGGGACAGAGACTTCTGGAAATACTCAGGGGAAGTACTGCTTATGATATTATTGGGACTGGGGAAGAAGAGCAGGAACGTCATGCCGAGGCTGCTTTAGCAGAGGCGGAGGCACTCCTGGAAGCTGAGGGATTGAATTTCGAGGATCTGAAGATGATTGATGATTTTGACTGTGAGGAGGAGGGCTGTCTGTTGGAGGAGGAGATATGGGTTGGAGAGGAATCAGTCCTTGAGGATATGGCAATGGAGGTTGTGGTTCATAGCCGGGCGGAACATACAGTGGCTGAGGATGCCAAGATGCATGAGACATTAGCAGCAAGGTTACAAAATTTTAAAGAGGTCCGACAGGTTAAGGCCACACTTGGATTGTCGGTTACGACTTCAAGAGCTGCAACACCGATAAGGGGTATCAGTTTGAAGAAATTAGCGATTTTGGCTATGTCACAAGAAAAACTCCTAGAAATGTTAAGGCTAAGGAGAGTAAGGTCAAGAATTTGACAAAGGGTCTATGAATTTTTAATTTATCTCTCTCTCTC
>JAKUCM010006952.1:0-12500 GCA_023374145.1 Lepidium sativum | reverse complement strand
CTACAATGACGTCACTGTAAGGATGCAGAAATTGAATCAAGATTGCGGTGATGAGAGGTCTGCATCCGAGGGATTATCTACTGCTCAGAAGAACCAAATCTATTCAGAGGTAAAATAGTTTTAAATTCTTCCTTTAACTTTTACTATAGATAAATTACTCTAATTTTTGAACATATTTCTTTTATTAGATCGTTCCCCATAAAAAAAGGAGATTATTTGGAACATGTTCTTTCGGATCGAGGATTGAGCAGTGTATCTCACCTCAAGGATTTTCTCAATCCTCTGCAGTTTTTGATGATCTTAGAGAGATAGTCGATCGTCAGACCCAAGAGTTAGATCGAACTAACACCTAGCTGGCCAAAGCTAAGAAGAAAATTACGACCTACAATCGCTTGTGGTCTATACTGGCCAAGAAGGATCTAGAACTGGGTGATGCGTTTGTGGAGATAAATGATGAAGACGAAGACACCGGATCCGGTTCGGAGAGAATTTAGACCGTTCCAACGATTTTTGGATTTTAAAAAACGATTTGTAAATTATTTTTATTTAATCAAATTTATTTTATTTTATAATTTTAGTATTTTTTAATTAATATGTCGTCGCAAGGAAGTTCCTCGTAGAAACGTCGCAAAGAAATACTTTGCATAAACGTCGCATAGGCAGCCTTCGCAGACACGTCGCAAAGCATGACCTTGCAACTATGTCGCAAGATCTGGCCTCGTGGAGACGTCGTAAGCGTTGGCCTAGCAGATGTCGCCAAAGAATCGCATTGCACGGCATCGTGTTCGCATTGCAAATCGTGCTTCTCCCTTGCGACATCGGGCCTTGCAAGAGCTTTGCGACATTTTCAAGACGTCGCAAGCCTTGCGATGTCTCTGCAATGGAAGCATGTTTGCAACTTGCAAATTGTGATATATTTCTTAACGTCGCAAGACCATGTCATTTAGTCGTTTGCGAGACTTTCGCGAGGCAATTTTCCATCGCAAAAGTCCAGTTTTCTTGTAGTGTAACTTCGTGAAAAACCTCATCAGATCACTCATCACATCTTTGTATTTGTGTCTTCTCTATGAAACTTCAACCCACACACTAAATTTGATGTAAAGATGACACCAAATTTTGTGTTTTAAAATTTCGCTTTTTCATCTTCAACAACACTAAACATATATATATATATATATATATACGGTAGAAACAAGATATTTTTGGAAGAATCTATAATTTTTTTTAAAATTGTGATAGCTTTTAAAATGATAATAATTTTAGTGTAGAAATAATAATTTTTTCCTTATCTTCTTTTTATCTAAACTTTGGAATTTTTTTTTCTTTTCAAAATTTTGAAATTATATACATTCGAAATCAATACCCCCTCCCCTCCCCTTCTTAGATGCCTAAACCCAAAAAAAAAAAAAATTAAAAAATCATGATTTAAGAAAAATGGATTGATCAATAGAAAATATGAAGAAAATAAAGGCAAGATACACTTTTCATATGGTCTAAAGTGGTATTTTTCAAAGCATGATGGAAATGTCATTTCTTTAAAAGATTGAATTGTAACAATATTATTTTCAAAATTAATTCTGTATGTTTTATTAACATTTGAATCGTCGACCGGTCAATAGTGTAAAGACTACACCGTAAAATCCCATTTTTAAATGTTGGCTTGTTACATAATTTTATGAATATCAAAATGGCCCCTTTCTTATTTACACATTTCTATATAAACCCCAACAGATATATACATAGACTAAAAGGTCCCGCGTTAATTTATGGGAAGCTCGGTAAAACCCTATTTTGCTTCTTCTGCCACTTTATTGGTGTGTTTCCTCTCTCTCCAATTACCAGTTTTCCTCTTGATTTGATCCTCAATCGCGAATCCGTAGCGCGAAATTTGTTTTTAGGATCGTATTCTTCAATTGACACATCGAAAAGGGGCTTAGTTGCTTTCTGGGAATCAGCAAAAATCACCAAATGGTTGGCTCATTAAATCGATTGGGTTTTAAATAAAATCGATCGAGAATGAGTCAGCCTTCTGTGATACTTGCTACGGCTAGCTATGATCACACGATCCGGTTCTGGGAAGCTGAAACCGGTCGCTGTTACCGTACCATTCAGTATCCTGATTCGGTGTGTTTCTCTCTCCCTCTTCCTTGATTGTGACACTTTTACTTTTAGTTTATTAAATTTTTATTTAAAAATTTTTCCTTTAATCAATCTTCTGATTTATGAAGTAAGAGGACTAACACAGATTTTATCTGGGTGTTTTCTTTTGATGTTTGTATTTCAGCATGTAAATAGGCTGGAGATAACCCCAGATAAGCGTTATCTAGCAGCAGCCTGCAATCCTCCTATACGGCTCTTTGATGTCAACTCCAATAGCCCTCAACCTGTAAAAACCCTTTCTTTTTTTTTGCAAAGTGGTGTTTGTTTTCTTCTGTCTTGCTTGAATGATCTGGGTTCCTGGTACGCATCAGGTGATGACTTATGATTCACACACGAACAATGTTATGGCAGTAGGATTCCAGTGTGATGGCAAATGGATGTATTCAGGATCAGAGGATGGCACAGTTAAGATTTGGGACTTGAGGTAGATTCATTTCATATTCATGTTTGAATTTTTTGGCTGAATGTTTATAGATTTATTCATTCATTCAAGTGAGCTATCTATGAAAAGCCAAGGACATCGTATACAAAGTTACGAAATCCTCAGAAAATTACACGTCCTGATTATTAAGATGATTTGCTCTGTTAGCAACAAATTTTGACTTGAAAACTAAAATGCAGGGCTCCGGGTTGCCAAAAGGAGTATGAAAGTGTTGCTGCAGTTAACACAGTTGTTTTACACCCAAATCAGGTACATCAACTAGCAAAGTCACCTGTTAGTGTAGTGCTAAGTTGCGGCAATTAGCTTCCTTATTTGTTAAAGGAGCTGTGGTGTTGCTTTTGTTGAAAGTTTTGGGAGTTTTTTCCTGGTAGTTATCTTTGGACTTTATTATGAACTCTTTTTTTTCTACAGACTGAATTGATATCTGGAGACCAAAATGGCAATATACGTGTTTGGGATCTCAGGGCAAATTCGTGTAGCTGTGAACTGGTAATTGCTTGTGACACGTCTTTATTTCTCTATCCTAATTACATTTCTGAAATCCTTAGATAATCACTCGGATGCAATCATATAGGTACCAGAAGTTGATACAGCTGTACGGTCTTTAACGGTTATGTGGGATGGGACAATGGTGGTTGCTGCTAACAACTGTGGAACATGTTATGTATGGCGTTTATTGCGTGGAAAACAGGTACTATTCTGATGTGCAAACCTGTCTTTCTTTGACCATGCTATGGTTACATTCCTGTAATTTTGTATGGCATTTAATATCTGTTTCAGACAATGACTGAGTTTGAGCCCCTTCATAAGCTACAAGCTCATGATGGCCACATCCTTAAATGTCTCCTTTCTCCTGCGAACAAGTAATGTGTTTCTTGTCCTTTCTCTGAAAAACCTTTTTCTTTGTCGTCTCCCCTTCGAAGCTCTAACATATTTGTTAGCAGGTATCTAGCGACTGCATCATCTGATAAAACTGTCAAAATATGGAACGTTGATGGTTTCAAACTAGAGAAAGTTTTGACAGGTACAGTCTCCAAGTTTTTGTATTAACAGGATTGCTTCTCCATTATCCTTTCGGACACTCATCAAATCTTATTCAACAGGACATCAAAGATGGGTCTGGGACTGCGTCTTCTCCGTGGATGGAGAGTTTCTTGTCACAGGTAGTATTTTCTCTAACTAAAATTACTGGAACACCTAACCAAACAATTTCTAAATTGGTTTTGGTTTTGTGATATTGCATAGCATCTTCGGATATGACGGCTAGATTGTGGTCGATGCCAGCGGGAAAAGAAGTGAAGGTGTACCAAGGTCATCACAAAGCCACTGTGTGTTGTGCACTCCACGATTAAGACCTTTAATAAGAACCAACAAAGCTAAATTGTGATTGTGTATTAGAAAACTCATGTACATTTCAATGTATTTGTATCACTTTTCTCAAAACACATTTAATAAACAGAATTGAATTTAAAAAAAATCAAAAAATAATAAAATAGGTAAAATGACCAATTTAACCCTGCGAGATTTCACTAAAACCCGACCCAATCTCTAATTATGTGGCCTCTCTCCTACTTCTCTATCAATTTTGCGAAAATTTGAACAATTCTCGCTCACCTCACATAACTTCCCGTAATCTCAGTTCTCTCTTTCGTAAAACTATTCTAAGTACAGTAAAACTTCGTGGAATTTCGTTCCAAAGTATAGACTTTTTCTCCTATCTTTTCGCTCCAAAGTATAGGCCAAAAGTTCAAGAGTCCTTCTCATTCAAGTCATAATAAATTGTGACATTTACTTGATAGTCTTTACTCTTCATCTTTAAGACATTCAATAAGTCTAGAGGAATCTAGGGAGTCCTTTCTTTTCTTTATAAACTCATGTAATTCTCATTTGTGAGGATCCGACTTTTTACCAATAAATTTGAGAGTGATTCTCTTTTGTTCTTTGTGAACTTTTTGATCTTTCTTGGTGTGTCATATCCAAGGAATCAAACTGGTTTATCAAGTGATTTCCATCACACTTGTGTGGTCATTCTTACCCATTGGCGTGAAGGGGCGAGTCGAAACAGCAACAATCTTTGGTTTAATATACTAAAGGTGGAGGCTACTCGAGTCAACATTTCGTGGTTCCACCACCTTGCTTAATTGAAGGCGAGTTGAAACAACATAATCTTAGGTTTGATATACTCAAATTCTTTGAAGACCAAGGACTATCCTTTACAACTTGGAGTGGCGATTCCTTTGGGATTCCACATCATTTGGTATCAGAGCACACTTCCAAGTTAGTTAACCTTTTCATTTTATATATATTCATTTTCTATCATTTCATCTTCTACTTTTCCAACTTCTATCTTTTCATTTTCTATCTTTTCATCTTCTATCTTTTCATCTTCTATTTTTCCAACTTCTATCTTTTCATATTTTCTTCTTAATTAATTAAAGAAAAAACAAAAAGAAACAAAAAAAAACAAGAAAAAGAAATATCAAAAAAAAAAAAAAACTCTTCATCTTCTATTATTTATATATAAAAAAATCTTGTTCGTTGTTTGTTTATGTACCAAGATCTATCTAATACTTGAGTTGTGTGATACTTGTTAGGTCATTGACCTTTGGGAAAAGCAAATCAAAGAGTGTTTGATTAGTTTTATAAGAACATTTTGAGATTCAAAAAAGAGAGGAGAAAGGCGTAAGGTTGTGAAAATATTTGAGAGAAAAGCCAATAATTTGAGGGAAACACTTGTGTGTCAAACATTTGAGAGATTGTGAGGCATTTTCTATTAACAAATCTTTTTTACAGGTTCTAAATATGTCAAACGACAATAACGACCATCCGGAGGGTGAGCAAATACAAGGAATTTCAAATCTCCAAATTCAAGCTTTGATGTGAGAGATGACCCGTTTTTTGAGAGTTGAGATGGAGGCAGTCAATGAACGTTTGGATCAAGTTCAAAATAAGATAACACTTAGGCAACAACCTCGACTGCCTAACGTACAAGGAGATTCACCACTGGCGGAAGTACAAAGAGGCGGTGTTGACTACTATGGTCGAGATGAACACTCATCTAACTCGAGTCGAAGGAGACCTAGACAAGCTAGGGAAGAAAGAGGTCGGACTGAAGATAATTTAAGGGGATTTAAGCTGAAAATTCCATCATTTCAAGGAAAAAATGATCCAGATGCCTATCTCGAATGGGAGAAAAAGATTGAACTCGTTTTTGATTGTCAAGACTATTCCGTGCTCAACAAGGTACGAGTTGCAGCCACTAAATTTTATGATTATGCTATGAATTGGTGGGATCATGTGGTAACAAGCAGGAGAAGAAATAGAGAAAGACCCATTGAGACTTGGAAAGACATGAAAACCTTGATGAGATGACGGTTCGCTCCTAGTCACTATCACCAAGAGTTACATCAAAAACTTAGGAGATTGGTTCAAGGCAACTGAAGTGTGGAAGATTATTTTCAAGAGATGGAAATACTTATTATGAGAGCCGATATAAATTGTGACATTTACTTGTCATTTACTTAGTAGTCTTTACTCTTAATCTTTAAGACATTCAATAAGTCTAGAGGAATCTAGAGAGTCCTTTCTTTTCTTCATAAACTCATGTAATTCTCATTTGTGAGGATCCAAATTTTTACCAATAAATTTGAGAGTGATTCTCTTTTGTTTTTTGTGAACTTTTCGATCTTTCTTGGTGTGTCATATCCAAGGGATCAAACTGGTTTATCAAGTTATTTCCATCACACTTGTATGGCCATTCCTAGCCTTAATTGAAGGTGGGAGCTACTCGAGTCAACACTCCATGGTTCCACCACCTTGCTTAATTGAAGGCGAGTTGAAACAACAACAATATTAGGTTTGATATACCTAAGGTGGGGGTTACTCAAATTCTTTGAAGACCAAGGACTATCCTTTACAACTTGGAGTGATGATTCCTTCGGGATTCCGCATTAGGTATGGTATTCTATTGGACTTCAAAGGTTTTGGGATTGCTCTATTTCGATTGGCACAAACACTAATTTCAAACTCTATATGGTTTTGGTTCTGAAATTGGTTTTGGAAGTTGTTATTATTTTGAAATTGATAATTGTTGATGATTAAATTAGAATGTAATATCAAACTCTCTATGTTTTGGTTTTGAAATAATTGTGGATATTGTGTTTAGAAATTAGTAATGATGTTCGATATTGATATATTTTGTGGATATTGTGTTGAGATAGTGTAGATTATCAATTATGTTGAAATAGTGTATATTATCGATTATGTTGAGATAGTATTGAAGATTGTATTCGATATATCTACTTTTTCTTGCAGTCATGGTTCGACCTAGAGGAGGGTCACGAATAAGTAGTGGTAGAGGAGATGTTGACATCGAACTCGTTGAAGATATACACATTGAACATGAGGGAAGTGATGATGAAGTGTTAGAAGACACAATGATATGTATATTTCACTGCTATTATTGTGCTTAGTTGGTAGGATATTTAAGTTGGTGACTTGGATTGGATTGAGATTGTGGTGAATTGATTTGGTGATAGGTATAATTAGTAAAACTTGTTAGTTGTACTATATTTTTGTAAAACTTTGTAGTTATACACATTCATTAATTGTTGAAAATATGTGTATGTGTTTCATGATATACACATTGAACATGAGGGAAGTGATGATGAAGTGATATAAGACACAATTGTATGTATATTTCACTGCTATTATTGTGCTTAGTTGGTAGGATATTTAAGTTAGTGAATTGGATTGAGATTGTGCTTGTGATGAATTGATTTGGTGATATGTATAACTAGTAAAACTTGTTAGTTTTACAATATTTTCGTAAAACTTGTACAACTTTGTAGTTATACACATTCGTTAATTGCTGAAAATATGTGTGTGTGTGTGTGTTTCAGGATGAAGGATCAAATGCACAACTACCTACTGGGATGTACTTCAATCCAATGGAGTATCCAAAAAAACTTAAGATCTCCACTCGGTGCTTTATTAAACAAACGAAAGAATTTTTAATGGGTTGAGACCTCCATTGACATCCTTATAGAGGAAATGGTTCGACAATCATCCACAGTTCTAGCATATATTCCATATGCCGATGGAGGGAAACCACATGTCCATGGAGTTGGTTCATTGTGAACGGTGTCCCAATCCGCTACGGACTAAGAGAGCACGCATTGATCTCAAGACTAAGTTGTCGGATGTATGAGACGACACATTTTCAGGAAAAGCGGGGTAGTAACACATTCTAGAAGAAGCATATGGGTTATTTGGGGAAAAGTATAAGAAATCAGGATGTGAAGAATATGTTAAGGAATTGGGTACCACTTTACACGAGTAATACAAGGGTGAAGATGTTAGTCTTGCACTTCTTATGCCATGTCATTCACTCGCCGACAAAGGGCGGAACAGATGCAACACCGATCAATAGATTCCTATTAAGAGTTGTGGATGATCTCAATTTTTGTTACAAATTTCCTTAGAGAATGTGGACATACGAGCACATGCTTCTCGAGATCGAGCACACAATAAAGCATTTCAAAGGCACGATCTCAGGTACAGGTTGGGCCATCCCTTGTTTTGTACTTTCTCTTGAGGTTAGTTTACATTTGGTAATTTCATTTATTAGTTATTGTGTGGTGTTTCTTACTATTCCTTCTATGTTCGTGGTTGTACTTATTGGCTTTTGAGTTAATTCCGACCTCGTAAAGTAATGGTCGAGAGGTATTTCAAGACGCAGACCCATCTTATCCTCGGATATGCAGGTTCAAGTTCCAAAAATCGAACATGTGAGGATATTTTTTGCCCACAATCAACAAATTTCTTGATAAAACTACAGTAGTTATACTAGTTTATCTTGTATAACTATAGTTAATTATTTATAATGTATATAATTATAGTTAGTCATATTTTTTTTTCTTTTCAGGAGACTGTCAGTACCCTCTCTCCATGTACAGATGAAGAACATAGTATGTTAACTGAAAATACAAAAGAAGAGGATGATAATACGCATGATTTTGAGGTTGAAAGTTGGAGGCAATGTATCTGCGCTGGAAAGGGAATTATGTTTGAAGAGATGTATAACCAAGATGTGGAAGCACGATTATGTACTCCGCCTTCTACTCCGAGTCAAGTTGAGTGGGTTGATATGCTTAAGACATTAACAGAAGAGGTGGATAGTTTGAAGAAAAGAGTGACAAGTCTGGAACAGGTAAAACATGTATAACTAATATATCTTGTATAATTGTTCAACTACAGGGTGCTGGGGTTTGTGCTAGTGATCGTGATGATGCTGCATGTGATGCTGGTGGTGGTGATGTTGAACCTGTTGATGGTGATGCACCCGTTGATGTTGCATCCGCTGATGTTGCACCCATTGATAGTGATGCATCCGTTGATGATGTTGGAGCTTGTGTCGGTGTTAGCAAGGTATAACATGTATAACTCATATAAAAATTGTATTTGTTATAACTAGTATAACTTGTACAATTGTTCAGCTATAGGCTGATGGAACTCGTACCGGTGTTAGCGAGGTATAACATGTATAACTCGTATAAAAATTGTATTTGTTATAACTAGTATAACTTGTATAACTGTTCAACTATAGCGTGATGAAACTCGTGTCGGTGTTAGCAAGGTATACGTGCGAACAAGTAAGCGCACAACAGATTATGTCCCAAATCCGCTAGTGACTAGGACAAAGGTGAAAAAGGTGTGAACAATTTGGTAGTGTATCTAAGTTATAAACTCATTTATCAATTTGTGTTTAAGTAATTTAAGGTTATGTTTATATGTTTCAAACATGTTTAAGTGTTAAAAGTTATGTTTAAATGTTTCGAACATCTTTAAGTGTCTATCATCACTCAAAATATTAGTATGCTTAAATACTCAGACTAACATCACTCGAAATATTTGACTAAAGAAGTAATACTAGTTGCACTAGATATACTAGTTACAATAGATATACTAGTTAGAAAAACATCAGTTAGAGTAAATAAGTAATACTAGTTCCACTAGATATGCTAGTTAAACTCGGCATTGTTTTAGATATACTAGTTAGACTAAACAACATCATTTTTATCCTATACACTCGACATTCGAAATAAATCTTGTTTCGATCATGTTCATTTTTTCCCATTATGATAGCTTCACCACATGGACATTTCTGAGGAATTCCCCATTCACTATCTTGGACATATTCAATTCGCCTAAACTGTTCACATGTTTCTTACTTGGAGTTGTCGGTGTCGTCCTCCTCGATTCAAGACCATGTAAGATCTAAAAGAAAATCATAAACAAAATTGACTAATTCAAAATCAAAGCTCGACATTTTTTTTCTACAAACCCTAACTAGAGAGAAGAAGTCAAGAAAGGAAAACTTACTGTGAGATAAGAAGTCTAGAGAGGAAAGGATAAACATGAGATGAAAAAGATTTCGAGAGAGGAGAAGATATACAAGATATGAGAGAAGAATTTGAGAGAAGAGATGAGAGAAGAAATTATTGAGAGAGGATACAAGAGAAGATGTCACGAGAGAGGCAAGAGTGAGGAAGAGAGAGAAATGTCTTTCTTTTTATGTTTATATACCAACTAAATTAGTATGCGCCTAACAAAAATTATTTCAATTATAAAATTAAATTTCAGTTTTCTTTTTTTATGACATAGTTGTACTACTAGTTTCCTGTTTTACAAAATTACAATAAGTTATACTTTTGATGGTTTTTCATTGAATTTATATTACATATCCTTATAAATTTATTTTTTATTTTTATAGTAGATTATAATAGATTACCTAATTATTCTGTGTTTTATATATTTGTAGTTTCAAATTCTAACATGATTATAAATTTATAAAGTCACACTAAAACTATAAGGAATATGGTGGACTAATGTAACTAAGTCTAAAAATATTATTTTAATTTTATTTATAGACAATATAAACAATCATTCATCACTATATACACAAAACATAACCATCTTAATGTTAACTTATAAGAATTGATTTTCATTGTAAATTATTTTACTTAAAAATACTTCATTCTTATATTACTTTGTAAGAAACAATATTACAAAAAAAAAAATATCATAGATTCATTACTAAAATAACAAAATATCCATATGATTTAAAAGGCCACAAGACCCAAGTAGGCAACAAAATGTAAAACCCCAATTTATTTATTTCAATTATAAAAAAAAAGTGAGACATGTCCATATGCTCATGGGAAACATCTCTAGTTTTACGAGTTTCACAAGATTTATATATACTAATTTCCATAAAAGTCTAAAAGTTTCCAGGGAAACATCTCCAGTTTTACGAGTTTCACAAGATTTACAGATACTCATTTTCCAGAGAGAACCATAAGACTCTTAGGAAATATCTCTTGTTTTACGAGTTTCACAACATTTACAGATACTCAGCAAATCACTAATTGACATCATCTTCTGCTAGTTATCTGAATATTGGCGGTTGGAACCTTTGTATCGGCCTCCTTATGTTTGATGATATTGGACGTATCTCTCGTGATCTTCATTGCTTAGCTCCAAGTTCTCCTTACCTTCCTTGCTGCTTTCCATGATCATATCACTAAAGCTGCAACTCTTCTATTCCAAGCAAACAAAATAAGTCTTCCCATCACTACCAACGACATCGAATTTAAAGGTGTTTAGTGTCATCACAATCAACCTCTCGGCAACAGCCCATCAATCATGCATTATGTTCTCTACATATGGCACCAATTTGGTTTCGATCGTACCTTTATTTGTTTCCATCCGACGATCACTAAACCACTTCGAAAATGTTTTGAGGATTATATCAGGCATGGGTACTAGGGAGAACTTCCTTGCTTCATTAAATACACTATTCATAGACTCCACATTGTTGCTTGTGTCAATATTATACCTTTTTCCCGGAAAGGCACACCAAGCCCACTTTTCCTTCACAATACTCTCCTCCAAATATCTTGCTGCAGACGGGAATCTTCTCATAAATAAATTATATTCACAGTTGAAATTAGCAACCATGTACTGCCTACTACACTGCATGAATTCCAATCCAACTATAGCTTCATTTGTAGTAGAAGCATGAGCTCTCACATTTTGTGATATATGCCATATGGAGTACCCATTATGGGCTTCTGGATACACATTAGTTATGGCGCTGATGAACCTTGCATTCTTATCATATAAAAATACCAATTCAAAAGAATTTAGTATAACTGTCTTCAAAGTCTGGAAAAACCATGTCCAACTAGCATCGTTCTCTCCATCGAGTACATCATACGCAATTGGATAATATAGTCGATTAGGATCTTGAGTTATGGCAAAAACTAATACACCACCATATCTGTTTTTGATGAATGTTGCATCTACAGTAATCACTTCCCTGATCCCTCTAAACCCCTCAATGCTAACTCCCAAAGCTATGAAAAGGTACTTGAACCATCTATTCTTATCATATACAAATACCAATTCAGAAGAATCCGATATAACTGTCTTCAAAGTCTGGAAAAACCATGTCCAACTAGCATCGTTCTCTCCATCGAGTACACCATACACAATTGGATAATGGAGCCGATTAGGATCTTGAGTTATGGGCAAATACTAATACACCACCATATCTGTTTTTGATGAATGTTGCATCTACAATAATCACTTCCCTCATCCCCCTAAACCCCTCAATGCTAACTCCCAAAGCTATGAAAAACGTACTTGAACTTCCCTTTCTCATCAACTTGCACCCGTGTTATTGTACGAGTATTTACCCTTTGTAACTCGTACAAATAGAAATGTATCATCTTGTAAATTTATTTTGGAGTGCCACACAGCCTATCAATAGCAAGTTTTCTCCCTCTCCTCGAGGTGGAGTACGACATACTCACGCCAAGTTTTGTCTTCACAA
>JAKUCM010006951.1:0-12958 GCA_023374145.1 Lepidium sativum | reverse complement strand
CATCAAAAGGAAAAAAAACATTATGGTGGGGATTCAGAGGGCATGGAGGGAAGTATGACATTTTCACCCGATGAGCATTTTAGAGTTGACTATTTCAACCAAATCATGGATCAAGCTCTCTACTCACTAAAAAATAGATATGAACAATTTTAGCAGTAGAAACAAAATATATTATTTTGTTCAATATGAGAAAATTACAATCTGCAAGTGATGATAGTTTGATGTCTTCTTGTGTCAGTTTTGAAGAATCTTTTGAAGATGCGAGAAGCTGAGGATCAGGAGATCGAACACACTGCAACTAAGCAACAGAAGGTCAGGAGAAATCAACTGACATCAATTGCGTGCTTGACACGTGAGACGAATAAATGAAGATTCGTCTAAAAGATTTTTGAAGACATTTATTCAAGAAGATCTTTGAGAATCAAAGAATTCCGAGTATCAAGGAATTGGTGACAAATCTCAGAGAATCAAGGAGCTCACAAGAAGATCTTCGTGATTCAAGGACTTGATAGGAGTGTTGTGAAAAATAGGACTCAACTTTAGCACTTGGGGGAAATGAAAACGTTTTGTGAAAAATAGGAGTGTTGATACACATAGGTTAGGTCAGACTTTGGTATCTTTCACAAAGAGTAAATTTTTGTAAGAAAAAAATCGTCTTTAATAAAGTCTGTTTGTTTAGCTTTGAATCAAGAGTGTGTAAGAGTGCGGATTTAACATCTTCAATTGGTATCAGAGCGGTTCACCGCATATTTTGTAAAAATCTTTACAGGTTTAGGTCTTGGGAAAGATGGATAATTCACATCTGGTGGCAGTGACAAAACCTTTGAAGTTAGATCCAAATAACTATGGCTATTGGAAAGTGCAGATGATGCAAGTCATTAAAGGAATTGATACTGATGCTTGGTCGGCTGTTGAGGATGGATGGCAACCACCTCAGGATAACGACGGAGGACTGAAACCGAAGAGACAATGGTCGACTGAAGAAAAGGCTGAGGCTAAGTGGAATTCTCGAGTTATGTCAGCCATTTTCAATGGTTTGCATTTGAATTAGTTTAGACGGGTTCAGGGGTGCACAACAGCCAAGGAAGCATGGGATATCTTAAAAGTGTCATATGAAGGGACTAGCAGTGTCAAGAATACTCGTATTGAGATTCTAGCTTCTCAATTTGAGACGCTGACGATGAGAGAGGATGAAGGAATTGAGGACTTCAGCAGCAAGTTGTCATCTATGGCACATGAAGCTATTTTCTTAGGAAAGACCTATAAGGAAAATAAGCTTGCTAAAAAAAATTTTGAGATGTCTCCCTCAGAAATTTCACGGACACAGGTCTGCATTGGAGATAACAAATAATATCAATACCCTAAAGTATGATGAAGTAGCGGGAATGATGCAGGCTTATGAGCTTCAGATGTGTAAGAATAGCTTTTGTGTCAGAAGAAGAGCCAAAAGTTAAAGAATCTATAGAAGACTTTGAAGAGAAAGTTGGTTTAATAGTAAAGAAGTTTATGCGAAGGGCTGAAAGGGGACAAAGGAAAAAATTTCAAACATCAGCCTGAACCTTAAGTGACAAGGATAACAACAGATAAGACAAACAGTGTCTTGAATGTCAAGGTTACGGTCATCTCAAAGCAACATGCCCTACAACTAAGAAGAAAATGTCAGTTCAGTGCTATGAATGTAAGGGATATCGTCAATACCTGAATGTATCTCAAAACAAAGTGGAAAGTCAGCATAATGTCTTGGAGTGATAGTGAGAGTGATGACGATGAGACAAATATCTTGAACAACTTTGTTGCTAGACTAGTGATTGTTGAAGTCACGTTCGATGGAGATGCGCAACATGATCAAGATTCCGACAATGAAAATGATGCTGATAGTAAATCAGTTTATAGATATGAAGAGTCAGAAGATGATGAGCTGGTGAATATGTTGCAAGAAGACCAAATGTGTATTCTGGTAACATCCTTAGTGGAGACACGAGAAGAAAATAAACACCTCAAAGAAGAAAAGCGCATAGCCAATACTCTTCTTCATAAAACTGAGCAGGAGCTACAGAATGTTCGTGCACTGAATATTCGCCTTGAGCGTAGACTGGCAGAACAGCTAAAGCAGATCAAGATGCTGTCCAAAGGAACAAAAGAGCTCGACTATTTACTCACGGTTGGTCGAATGGAGAAAGGAAATCGTGGGCTGGGTTATGTTGGTGGGTCCTCACCAGAAATGAGGTTTGTCAAAGCATCGTCTATTCAGCAAGAAGACCAACATAATTCGTGTGAGAACAAAACCCTAATAAGAAGGAGATCAAACAGCAGAAAAAAGAACATGATAGTAAACACAGAGACTCTCATAAGTCACAGTACCTTGGCTTAGGTGGCGTAAACAGACAGGGTGCTGGTACTGCGGAAGGTTTGGTCACATGAAGTATCAGTGTTATTCGTTTCACGCCAAGGTCCAACATCTCAGTAGACAACAAAAGGTTGTTGTTAATGAAAACAATCGAAATCAGATTTGGGTCAGAAAAGTGGATATATATTGTAACGTCGCATTCACAGCTGGGCGAGACAAGTCACATATTGGAAACAGGGAGTGGTATTTAGATAGTGGTTGGTCACGACACATGACTGGAGACCAGAAATGTCTTCAAGGGCTTGAAGATATTACAGGTGGCAAGGTTACCTTTGGAGATGGTGTTAAAGGCAAAATTCAAGGAAAGGGAAGCACTGGTAGTAACTCTGAGCCTAAACTTCAAGATGTATATCTGGTTGATGGCCTAAAAGCAAATCTCATCAGTATAAGTCAGTTGTGTGACTCAGGCCTTCAAGTATTGTTCACTAGGACGGATTGCCGTGCGTTTGGCAGAAATGGGAATGTTCAACTGGAGGGTGCTCGATCAGGAAATGACTGCTACATGTGGGTTCCTGGAACTAAATGCTTATCAGCTAAAAGTGATAATAAGGTTCAGATGTGGCATCAACGACTAGGTCACATAAACTTTTGAACTATGTCCAAGTTGGCCAATCAAGAAATTGTTCGAGGAATACCAAAAATTGAAGGAGATCAATCCTTTGTGTGTGGACCCTGCAGTATGGGAAAACAAGTCAAGACTCAGCACAAGTCTGTTCTTGATGTAAAATCCAAAGTTCTACTCGAATTAGTGCACATGGATCTAATGGGTCCCATCCAAGTAGAAAGCTTAGCTGGGAAACGATACATTTTAGTCATGGTTGATGACTACAGCCGCTTTACTTGGGTACGGTTTCTTCGTGACAAGAGTGAAACATTAGAGAGTTTCAAAATCTTAGCATTACAACTTAAGAATGAGAAGAAAGGTATTCGATCAATTCGTTGTGATCATGGTGGAGAATTTGCAAATGAGCTGTTTAAGAAGTTCTACACAGAACATGAGATTTCTCATCAATTCTCAGCACCCACGACTCCTCAACAGAACAGTGTAGTTAAAAGAAAAATCAGGACATTACCAGAAATGGTGAGAGCAATGTTGTGCGGAAGTAAAGCTCCTAAACAATTTTGGGCCGAAGCAATCAACACAGCATGCTACATAATCAATCGTGTGTATATACGAAAAGAGACTTCCAAGACGTCCTATGAGTTGTGGAAAGGCAAAACACCAACTGTGCATTACTTTCATGTCTTTGGCTGTGTTTGCTATATTTTGAATGATAAAGATCAATTGGGTAAGTTTGACTCACGCAGTGATGAAGGGATGTTTCTTGGATATTCTGGTTCTAGTGCAGCGTATCGAGTCTACAATCGGAATTCCTTAACAGTTCAAGAGACAGTTAATGTGGTCTTCGATGATGCCTCCACAATGAGACTAACGGTTGAACAATTAAACACGGATAATGATGTACAAGCTCCAGGAGACTCTACAGTGTATGACCCTGTCCAATTGCTTGTGTCGTCACCTCAAGTTCATCGGAATCACTCCTCTTCAGATGTAATAGGTGCGATTCAGGGGGAGAGAGTCAATAGAGGATGACAAATTAATTTAAAGGAACTGGCGGGTAACACAGTGTTATTAGCATCCATGATAGAGAAAAGTGAGAACATCGAGCAAGTTATTTAGAAGAAGAAGTGTACGTGGAGCAGCCCAAAGGATTCGAAGATCCACATCATCATGATTATGTGTACAAGCTAAACAAAGCACTGTATGACTTGAAGCAAGCTCCAAGAGCATGGCATGAGCGATTGGCAAGACTCTTAATTGAGAATGGATATGAGAGGGGAAGCGTAGATAAAACATTGTTCACTCTAAACAATCAGGAGGGCTTCATCGTTGTTCATATTTACATGGATGATATCATTTTCGGATCAACAAGTCAAATGATGGTGAAAAAGTTTGTTGATGTCATGACTAGAGAATTTGAAATGAGCATGAATGGAGAACTTACGTATTTCCTCGGACTTCAAGTAAAACAGACTGAGGATGGAATATTTGTGAATCAAAGCACTTACGCCAAGAATCTGATACAACGTTTTGGGATGCAAACCAGCAAGGCTGTAAAAATTCCAATGGGAATCAGCAAGAAACTGTCTAGAGACGACAGTGGTAAACGTGTAGATGCAACAACTTACAGGAGTCTAATTGGGGGATTGATGTACCTTGCTGAGTGCAGACCTGATATTAGTTTTTCAGTGGGAGTATGTGCTCAATATCAAGTTAATCCTAAGGAAAGTCACCTACAAGCGGCCAAGCGAGTTTTGAAGTATGTGATTGGGACTCAGAATCTGGGAATTCAGTACACCTGCGACACTACGTGTGAATTGACGGGATATTGTGATGCTGACTGGGCTGGGTCATTAGATGATCGAAAAAGTACCAGTGGTGGGTGTTTCTTCATGGGGAATAATCTGATTACTTGGTTGAGCAAGAAACAGAACTGTGTGTCACTTTCAATTGCCGAAGCAGAATACATTGCAATGGGAAGCTGTTGTACACAACTGTTGTGGATGAAACAGATGTCTGCTGATTACGGTATTAAATTTGACCTTTTACTTGTGTTCTGTGATAATCCAAGTGCTATATGTATTGCTAAGAATCTCGTTCAACACTCATGAACAAAACATATAGCTACTAGGCATCATTTTATACGTGAGCTTGTTGAGGAGAAACTATTGATAATTAATCATATGAACACCGAAAATCAATTGGCTGATTTATTCACCAAACCACTGGCTTTTAATCGTTCCGTTGAATTAAGAACTGCTATTGGGATATGTTAACAATAATGTGTTGTTCGAGAATGGAAAATGACTTAAAGCAGGAACCTGATTCTGAAGGAGTGTAGTGTGCATCTGAACAAAAGAAGTAGACATCAGGTGTGATTGACTAAAGTAGAAAACAGTTGCTTGTCATGTCATCAAGCTGTAATTTAAGACTCTGATGAGGGAGGTCAAAGAGCTGAGGAGAGCTGATATGCAAGAGTTGATAAGTCAAGTGATACTCAGCATATAAAAGTTTTCATGGTACATATACAAAAAAAATGAAGTTGTGAAGTAAGAGTCTCTCCAAAGGAAATTCCAGCTGCCTAAATCAAAGGATAAATTCATGGACTACAAGTATACCTATGATGATAAAGGCATGACAATGTGAAAGTCTAGCTACTGTGTCTCGTACCTGGCTGTGTAAATACAATGTCAAGGTGCACGCTGTATTCCACAGAGGTATGGTTGCTGTGAAAAGTCAGTAAACAACTACTCGATAAGCTTAAGGTGGATATTTGATGAAAATTGTTTTGATGAGGAAATGTTGACAAGACCGATTGTTAATATGGGTCACTCACAAGGTCGTATTGTTTGACAGAGTATTAATTGCTTGCTTGAGAGTCTTATTGATTTCACTAACAGGCCACTAATGAGCCAATTTTTAACAAATTAGGCAAGTTTATGTGTATTGGGCCTTTGCAGGTCCATTGAATTCGTTCACACAAATCGAGAGTCATGCAAAGAACTTGTGCAAAATCAATGAGTTAGGTCACACAAAAAGGGCATTATTGCGCGTGAACTCGGAAGGTCCCGTCATTCGTCTTCAAAAACGCAATATCTTCACAAGACCAAGAATTCCACACAAAAAATGGAAAGCAAGGGTTACAATCTCGAGACCATTATCGAGTATGTGTCAAATGCATAGCGTCACTTGGTCATTTATCGACCGCTGGTGATTCGACCAACCGCAGACTCTCTCAAACCTCCAATCGAGGAATCAAGACATATAGCAAACAAGGAGGTGTCATAACATTCACCATAGAGACCACTGGAGTGGGACAATCGAATGGGAGATCTTGGGGATATGGCTCCAGCTCAAGACACAGATTTCAAGGTAGAACTCACCGGCTACTTGACAACCCTCAAATCTGGACAGCGCAAAAGACGGAACACTTCAACAGTCACTCCTTATCCAAGAAAGACTCGGCGCGTGATAAAGACAGAGAAAAACATGGATTCTCCTACAGACCAATCCGACTTGCAGACAGCCCAAGCGTCTCTAATATAGGTTCATTCTAGAACATGCCTATGAATTTGAGGAAGATGAACATATGCTGGAACAAATTGTGAGAGATGTTGGGTTAATTGAATTTGTTGTTAAAGTAGCGGAATTTGATTCTGAAACCCACTAGGAATTTTGGGCGAATATGCCGTTTGAGAATCAAGACAGTGGCTGCTGGAATGTACCGCTTCGAGGCTTCAACTACACCCTCTCAGCGACAAGTATCAACGATGTGTTTGGATCACTTGATATCTCTGACCGATCAGATACATTTAAATTGGATGGCGTTCTAGAAGTTGACATGGCATCGATGATCACGGGGGGTTAGTTCAAAAAGATGTCTCAAGTGCGCAAAAGTAATCTACTTCCAATGTATAATCAATTGTACAAAATGTGTAGCACAAATTAATTAACCACAACCAATGATGGGTATGTGAGTGCAGCTCGAATGCAAATCCCTTACAAGTTGGTGCAGAACATTCCACTCAACCTTTGCAGGATTATGTTCCATCAGATTCGGAACATTGCAGCATCCACAAAGGGAACCAAGTACAAATTCTTTCTCCCATTCCCATCTATGCTCACTCAGCTGATTGAGAGTCAACGTCTTGTCTCACCCAAGGTTCAGTCCCCCTTTGCAAATGTTGCTCCTAGCCCACAACCAAGGAAGCAAAAGACCATGATGTCTGCATCATCCTCCAGCTCACATAAGATACTTCTGAAAACGATGTTAGCTCTGAGCATGGAGGTGGTTGAATTGTGAAAGGAAGCATTAGCCAAAGGTATGACATTCGCATCTATACACTTAAGTGATCATATTCTGTTATTGTTTTAACATGATGTGCTGCTAAGCAGGAGGAGAAAATTCATGATGATGAGGAGTTGAATGATTAAAGGGGAGGATGAGATTAAGGGGGAGCATTGTAGTGCTTGTGCTCTTGTTTTCTTCTTTTTGCCATCTAGGCATTTATTTCATAACTCTTAGACTGCCTCACTAGTTGTAATAGATGGAACTATTTTGGGTTGATCTAAACTTTATGTGATTTTGGTTCAAGGATTGACAGAACACTAATGACACTAACAGCTAATAAGGTATTTGGAAGTGTTTTTGTTGCCAATTTGTAGTCACAGGTACTTAGGCATCACATCAAATCAAAAAGGGGGAGATTGAAGATGCGAGAAGCTGAGGATCAGGAGATCGAAGACACTGCAGCTAAGCAACATAATGTCAGGATAAATTAACTGACATCAATCGCGTGCTTGACACGTGAGACGAAGAAATGAAGTTTCGTGTAAAAGATTTTCGAAGACATTTATTCAAGAAGATCTTTGAGAATCAAATAATTCCGAGTATCAAGGAATTGGTAACAAATCTCCGAGAATCAAGGAGCTGACAAGAAGATCTCCGTGATTCAAGGAATTGATAGGAAGTCTCCTATAAGAGCTTTGAGAGAAAGAAAGTTAACTTTAGCACTTGGGGGAAATGAAAACGTTTTGTGAAAAATAGGAGTGGTGATACACATAGGTTAGGTCAGACTTTGGTGTCTTTCACAAAGAGTGAATTTTTGTAAGAAAAAATCGTCTTTAATAAAGTATGTCTGTTGAGCTTTGAATCAAGAGTGTGTAAGAGTGCGGATTTAACATCTTCATCTTTGACCGATAGAACATGTTCATATATAATTGGCAATTATTTTTCCTTTGAACTTAAAAATTTAAGAGAAGCTTTAGCTAATGAAGTTAAAAGACCACTTGAAGTCTTGGACTTTTTGAAAATAGTTGGGGATTGCTATATAAACTCACAGATCACTTATTGGTAATTTTTAACAATTCCAATTTTTGTTGCATGCTAAAAGAAATTTTTTGAAACTGAAGTTACTCAAATCATATCTTCGTTCCTGTATGTCACAGAAAAAGATTGAGTGACTTGGTTAACATTGAAAATTTGGTTAACAAACTTTGTGGAGAAAAAAGGAAGAAATTTATGTTTCATAACTAATATTTTTTATTCTTACTGTTTTGCTACATGAAAATGATGTTTACGCCTCCTTAGCTCATGCGCTGGATCATCTGCTGCATGATCTAGGTCTCTCCATATATATTCAGATGCTAGCGGGATTTAGAGGAGAGGTTCAAATCGGGTCCAATTGTTGGAGTTAAAGAGAGCTTGCCAAAGTCTCATCAATGGTCTCATTGTTGTATTTTGAACAGATTGAAACTTCTTCGGCTTGTGAATCGAACTTTCGTTGGTGGTTTTAGGTCCTTGGCTTTCGTCATCGTGAGCTTCGACTTTCACCGGCTTTGGTTTCGTCACTTGTCAGTTTTAGTTGTGGTATGATGTGGCCCTTTGATGAGGTTTTTCACTCTGATTTGCCTCCTCATTCATTTACCATTCTTTTAGTCGTAGATCCAATTTTATTTTCGTTGTTTTTGTAACTGTAGTCTTTGGGTCTGGCTTAGGGGTGGTTAGGTCTTTATTTCTCGTTTTAGGTCCGTTATCATTGGTTATATGATGGTTGCTGATAAACTTCCAGTGTTGGCTGGTTATCTTCCAAGAACAAAAACTTTGGTTTTTGTTTTGTCGGTCTATGTTTAGAATTACGCCTTTCTCTTAGTCACCAACTCAAGATGAGTAATGGGGTTAATTGTGCTTTTGTTTAAAGTTAGTAGCTTCTTGTTTCCTAGGCTGATGTTGATTGCCTTTAAGTCTTTCTCTGTCATTAGAGTTCTAATACTCTAAGACATTTGGTCCTAGACTTTTCAATTACTCTCATGCGACAGAGGTTGTTGGAACAACGCGTGTGTCCTTTTGATCATCCATATCGTTAGACATGCCTTCTGAAGCTCAACCTTTTTATACTAAATACTTGAGTTGATTTGTGTTCTTGTATGTTTGTAAAATTTTATCTATAAAATCTTTTTGGTGGCAGAAAAAAAAACAAAAAGTAAGAACTTTATTTTGAATCGCTCAAGTCTGTTGTTAACGTTGGCACGGCTTTGAACCAAATTCCTATGAATCGAATGAAGAGAAAAAAATCTTTAAGAACTCTTCCGTCTTGCAAAGTCTTCTAGGTAAGAAAGGAACCACTGGCCACTCGTCCGAGTTGGTCACCATCTGTAAAAAATCTGCTGCTACTTCTACTTTTATCATCCGGAGGAAGATCAGACGTGATATGGCTCAATATATGCTATACATAAATTGGCAAAAAAAACACCATCTTTGGTTTGTTGGAGTTAAATCCCCAACTCAATCAAACAAAATAACCGAAGCTTAAACTGACAAAAGTTAACAATCTTAAGAGTTTTCATGAACATGCTTGTCAACAAACGCCTTAGCTAAGTTACTAAAGCTAACATTCGCTGATTCAGCTGCTGCGTACCTCTCAATGAGATTCACAACTTCGGCTCTCATAATCTCCTCTCTTGTTGCTCTGTTGTAGTCACACATGTAATACAAAGCCGCAAGTGCGTAATTCACCTATAAAATAAAACCAATGATAAATATATGAGCTTCCATTTGAACACCATAGGAACATTAATGACGCGAGAAACTCAGGGTACTCACAGTGTTCCTTACAGGGCTTGATAAGCATTTGATTATGAGAGATATTCCATCAGCCTCGACAATCGTAGCAGCATTTTTTGGCTCTGCACAAGAACAAGAAATAACACAAGTTTGGTTGATATCACTAATTGCAATTATGGCATACTCGATATTGCAGGTTGTTTACCGGCACAAGCGTTGCATATTCCTCCTATGCCAAATTCTACAAGCTTCTCGTTTGGCTCTGTTATACAGTCTAAAAATAGTTCCAAGACATTTAGCTGGTCAAGTACACAATTAACATATCATCGTGAGAAAAGGTAGAGTGGGGGATATTTAAGGTTCTTCAATAGAAGATGAAAGAACATGAGCATACTAGCATTAAGCAGTTACCTGACGTAAAATGGTGTAGTTGTAAGGGTCATATGCAAAATTCGCCAAGTTTGCTACAAGTCTCTCCTTTGTTTCTATGCAAGACAGTAATGGTGTTAATGTACTGATACCCAGAAAGTGACAAAAACCAGATATATAGTATCTTGGACTTGCTATGCCATAGCCTAAAAGAAGCATCTGAAAGTAATGATAGCAAATTGGCATAACCTAAAGAAGTTTTGATGTTAGATAATCCGCAAAACATAATAGAAAGACTCTTAAATGCTAATGTTTTGCTGGATTTGCACATGGTATGAAACCTATGAATATACATCCAAGCCATGTTGATTGAAGTGTCAATTAAGTAATGTATAAAACCAAACAATTTGGCACCTTCATCAGTTGCATTCTGGAACTGACTCACAAGCTCCTGCAATTTTTTAAAAAGCGGGACAAACTCAGCTTCATATCAATAACGCTTATTAGATTCCACACAAAAAAATCATCTCAAAGACAAAACCAAACGTATGTTTTAGTTTTGCGCAAAACTCACCAAAATCTCAAAACAAGTAAAGAAAGAGATATTCTTGAAGAAACCTGTAGAAATTGATGCCTTGAGGTTCCATTTTTTCCAGTACGTTCTTCTTGTCTTTGATTATTAGTAAACATTCTCACTAAACTCTGTATTCAAGTAAGATTCGAGTATCGTCATATATCATTAGAGGTACGCAAATCCCAAAATTGAATAAGAAACTAGGGGTTGGAAAGTTATAAGATCATACAAAGCAGAATCGCAAACTGAAATAAAAAAACGAGATTACCATAAAAGAAGCAACAGAAATTGAAAACTCTACCAAAAGAATGATGTAAATTCTAAGAGAATCTCCGAGAAAACTATTCCTGGGGAATTAAAATAAAAACCCACTGACTATAAACAAAATAAATTTGATGATCACTGGTACAAATCGAACAAACTCTCCAGTACGAACTCAGAATCATATATATAGTTCTCGATTATCAAATTCGTCTACTAAACAGAAATCAGAGACTAAACACCTAAGCATCATTACGTGATCGACTCACCACCACTTCCGTCTCTTAACTTCGTCTTTTACTTCACTGTCTTGTTGTTGTTAAAAACTATCTTATCGGCAATATCCAAAGAACCCTAACGACAAGGTTATAACAAAAAAAAAAAGAAAAAAAATCAATTGCAAAATTAGAGAACTCTATCGTCTTCCGAATTCAAAACGTAGGACACTGAATCAAACCATGAGAAGATTATTAAAATCAAGCGAGAGAACTTTCGTCAGTATAGTGAAGGCGAATCAAATTGAGAAACACGGTGAAGCAGCACATCGTACGAGCTGGGTGTTGAACAAAATTCATTATCCAAAATACTTAACAAATGGGCCTTCAAAACGGGCCTTATAATTGGCCCATTTTGTTTATTTATTTATTTACAAACCCCTTGGTATGAGATTGCTATTTCCTGCTATACAACAACTAACGCTTGAGAAATTCAACGGTAGATTAATTGGAGGACAGCTGGCCGATTTAATAGCCAAATTTTTATATAATATAGACGGGAGAACTTGATACCAATTGTACAAATGAGCTGCTTTAAATGAGAAAATTTACTTCCCAAACTATTTTCAAAATCTTATTAAATCGAAAAATTATGGCGCACTTACAAAAAGTAATTTGAGAATATAAGTAATAAATAAATTAAAAATATTATTATAATTATATAATAAATATAAGAAAATAACAACTTATACAAGATATATAAATATTCAAATATACAAAAAATACAAAATTACAATATTGGAATTTGTAATTAAATAACTAACATTACACTTTTTACCAAAAATACTAATATATTCATATTAAATAGTTCGTATATATTATAAAATTGTGAAAACTTAAATCAAATATTATTATAGGTTTGATTATTTGTAATATATTTAATATTTGAATTCAATATATTTTAATATTTTATTAACATAAACAAATACTTAACGGAATTTAGAGAATCCCCAAACCCATTCTCAACTATTTTTTTTATTCATTTGAATATTATTTTTAAAATCCAAATAAAATTTAGAATTTTCTATTTCCAGAAATATTAAAATTGTGAAATGAAAACGGGAGGAAACAGGACAGGAACCGCAGTACATCCAGAATGAACAACAATAATGGAGCTAATCAATTTTGCAGCAAGACGACGAATAAATCTAAAAGTATCAAAGGACTGAATTCTTATCCGAATAATTATATATATATATATATATTAATCAGTTAACATACTTAAATTGTCATTCGTGATTTTTTCTTCAATCATTCCGTTGCAATCTTGATTTGACTTTTTAAAGTAAATCATTTTCAACGATTATAGTTCTTATGTTCAATTCACATGTAGATATTTATTTTCTTTCTTAAATGTAGATTATTGAAATATCTCGATTGAAAACTTTTCGCATATTTCATTTTAAGACAACAATTTAACAATTAAATAGGCAGTTAGATAATTAAA
>JAKUCM010006950.1:0-38124 GCA_023374145.1 Lepidium sativum | reverse complement strand
AAATTTATGGAACATAGCATATTATTTAATTGTGTCATAAGTCTAGTTTGATACTTGATTATAATTTACGTACTCTAATGTGATATGTGGTGTATCTTCTATATAAAGGACTTGAACATACACACTTTGAGACATTCTATATGTTTATTTACTAAAATACTTTTTAAAAACATAATTTATTTATTTTTAATATATTAAAGATTAATAAATGTAAAATAATTTTTAATACAAGTTTAGATATCTAAATGAACACATGACACATGTTTAAGTAAAAGAACACATGTCTAAAATCTAAATGAAAATGAATCTAAAAATCTAAATGAGTATAGATTTAAAATCATAAATAAGATGCGTCTATAAATTTAAATGATTACAAATTAAAGAAACCTAAATAAACGTGAGTATAAAAACTTAAATGAATATGAGACTAAAACCCTAAATACATTGATTTAAAACTCTAAATGAATGCAAGTTTAGAAATTTAAATAAAAATAAGACTAATGAAACTAATGAAAAAAAATTTAATAAAATTTTTAATGTATCAAAATCTAAATAAAAAAAATTAAAAAATAAATTTCGTGTACATCGGTAATCATTAGAAATTAATTTTTATATATATTAAGTATATAAAATTAAGAAATTTACACATACAAATCAAATCATGAAAAAACAAAAAAAAAGTAAATATCACATATAAATATTATAAATAAATAAAAACAATTACTAGTGCATAATTTTCCTAAGAAATTATTTCATGTAATAATCATCTAGTTGGATAATAAAACTTATTATATAACCTAACCGGAACTTTTAACAATATTATGTAGGAACGTTATTCTTTAGAGTTAATTAAAGTACATATATATAAATAAATATAAATTCATATATACATAGTATATTTAAATTAAAAAAAATATGACTGAAGAAGCTGAGGGAGAAATGATACTAATGATACTTTAGAACCTTCTTTCTTTTTTTTAGAAAAAAGTGAATTTCTTATTTTGCTCTCTTTTTAAAAAATAATTATGACATGGAAGATATGTTATACGTTAAATTAATTCAATTTAGGGAAAGTAGTAGTAAAAAAACAACTTTTACAATTTTCACAAATTAAATACAAACTTCAAATTGAGAAAAATAAAATATGAATTGCGTTAAACGAACAAATTTAGGTATGAGAATAGTCAATTTCAACAAATTATTATTGTGGTACACTATTAGATATAAATAACCAGGGATCGAGTCTCCCCGCCTACATTATGTAGGAATTTGGCTATTAGGCCGGCCAGTTGTGGCCCAATATAATTTGCCGTTGACAAAAAAAAAGATATAAATAAAAACTAATTGTAAATAAGCAGGTGAACATAGATAACTATTTTCAGTTTGGTAGTAATAGCTCAAACAAAGTTTTAGAAATCGATTTGAATTATAGATTAAATTTTGTTGATCTAGTTGATGACAAAAAAAAAGAGATAAATCAAACATAAAGTTCATATGATCTTTGAGATGAAAAAAGTAGTAGATTCATTCATCATGAATATGAATTTTTAACCTCACATCCAATTTTTTTAAATTGATTTAAAAAAAAAAATGTTACTAGATCTAATGTTCGCTGCTTTTGCTTTAAACTTTGCAGCAGATAGTCAAATCTTTAATCAATACAAAAACGAAATATTAATACTGAAAGTTTAAAACTTGTCTTCTCTCAAATGATATCATACAACTATTGTAATTTAGAAATTTCAACTAGTTACAGTTATAAGATACGATCTTGAACTCTCTTTTTTTTGTTTTGCTACGTAATTTAATTTGTATTGGTTAATTGAGTAACAAAAGAATGAATGAGATTGATGGACATATGGACCATCAATGCACTATAAAGCTAAGGGACCAATTTTCCTCACTGATGAGATAGGATAGTGACTACCACTTCAAGCTTTGAGATATTTTCAACATTTTTATGCACGTAAGTGGACTACCTAATTCAAAACTCATGCCGGTCTATTTTCATTTTTACCAGAAAATTAGACGTCTGTGAGATCTGGAGAGCATGCGTTGTTAAGTGGTTGAGAAAAAGAAAAAAAAAAGACCGAAATAAACTAAAAGTTTTTAAAATTTAGTTGAAGCAAAAAAAATTTAAGTGCTTAAATATTCATATTTATCGAAATTCTCCAAGTTATTATTATTATTGTATGGATTGGATCTTATCAATCCAAATCTAATTATTAATAAAAGTTATATTGTGGTGATGGTCTAATAAATTTTTAAAAAAATGATATAATTTTTTTTTCAAAGAAATAGATAAATAAATTTCATGATCTTTTTGTTTTGAATATTTTACCATAATCATAGAGTATAATTTTTTTTGTCAATATTGAACAACAACTAATCGGTCTATTAGTCAAATTCTTACCTGATACAGTTGTAGGATTCGGTCCTTACATAATATTTATTTGAGAAAAAGTTTTGAGCACAACAAATTAAAAAAAAGCATAAACACATAATTACCATAATGGGGTTTATCAGAATGAATAAAAATAACATATCAAAACTCACCCTCGGATTTTGCTTTCACAGCCTAGTAGTTGTACATAACAAGTAGTGAGAGACCAGCAATAAGATTCTGTCAAGAATGACATACTTGGATGACATACTTGGATGGATCTTATGAATTATGATCAAGGGAATGTTTTGTGTTACAATCAGCTTTTATACATAGAGGATCCATGGGTTGCTTAGATACTGTAGTGTAAAAACTTGAACTGTTATCCTCAAGCCCAGTAGAATAAAAAGTCCATCCATCAAGATGTTGTGTCAAACATATGAGGTAATGTAGGCTGGTTTTACATGCATAGAGATGAAGTTAAGGAAACACAATCATTTTCCTGCTCTGAAGTCCTAACTATACAAAAGCAAAGACCTGAGCTTCTGATCTGTGCATCCAAATGTTTTATCCTGCTCATACCTCAGTCTTGACTAATTCCTAAAACTCACTTCTGTCTATACTTGAACATAATTTCCAGATATTGTGGATGATTTTAGTGAATTTTATCTGTTAGCCAGTGCTTCACCATAAGAGGAAGAGGGGTAATATATGTGATTTCTGTGTCAATATTGCATAGAGATCATATAACTAAACAAAATTCATTAGAATATCGCAAATATTAAATAGAAATGACTAAAAAGGATTTATGAATTGAATGACAAAAATGTAACAAGCCAATGCCAAAGGGTCATATGACAAATCAAGTTTGTGTGATAGCTTTATTAAATTTGTACTAACTATTGATATAAGTATCTGACATGAATTAAATTTTCAAAACTAAGATTTGAATTTTATTTAAATTTTAATATTAATAAATATTGAATTCAAATAAATTTAAATGATTTTTTAAGGGTGATTTACTCAAATACTCTAGAATTATAGGGTAATTATTCAAATGTTATAAAATTATTCATAATTACTCAAATACTCTTATTTTTTTAAAAAAAATTGTCATTTTACCGTTTTCTGATGTGTAAACAAAAACGTAATAATGAAAATGTCATTAATGAATCATATCCGTAAGCGCACGCCAATTGCGCCACGTAAGCGCGCGCCACGTTAGCACAACCAAAGATAACCAAGCTCCGCCCACAGTGTGGCAGACTTTGGTGGACCTTTCTTCACTTACGAAGCTCAGCCAAGGTCCGCCAAACTGTGGAAGATCTTGTTTGAGCTTTCTTCTTACGAAGCACAGCCAATATCCGCCACAGTGTAGCAGACTTTGGCGGACCCTTACTTCTCTTACGAAGCTCAACCAAGATTTGCAACAATTTGGCGGACCTTGGTTAAGCTTGTTTCTCAGCTTTCTTCGAGCAAACGTACGTAGCTCAGCCAAGATCTGCCACAATTTGGAGGATCTTGGCTGTCTTGTTTCTCAGATTTCTTCGAGCAGACTTTACGGAGATCAACCAAAATCCGCCAAATTGTGGCAGAGTTTGGCGGATCTTAGTTTTGCCATGATTCATTTAACCTAATTTGTATAGAATGACGAATTTATCCCTTAATTATTGCATCACTTACCTTTTACCTCTTACCTCTTTGTTAGTACCATTGTTGCTCTGACTGATTGCTTATCTTATCTAATCTTTTAGGTCCTGGTTTTGAGCTCATGGGTCAAATTATTTTAGTTTGTGGGAGTTGGAAATTTGACCAAAATCATTGGCTCTTTGTTGTAGATACTTCTCATGGTTGTAAACTCATTGAAATGAGTGATGATATTCGTTATGTTGAGTTTGTGAGGATGGTTCATGAAGATTTCGATCTAAATCAATAGATTTTCAAGGTAAAACTGAGTTACATACAAAAGAACTCATGTACGTACTACCACAAAATACACATCATATCTTTGTGACCAACGAGAGGCATTTGCATGGGTATGTGCAACAACTTTGGAAATAGTTAATTTGTCTTTGTGTGGAGATTTCAAGGAGATCTCATGTTCGGGTGGAAGAAAGTGAACGATTTAATTCAACATGTGGTAGAGTTAGGCGGACTCTCAAACAAGAAAAGCAAAAACCCGATGACTACGATGAAGAAGCAGAAATGAGATTCTATTACTGCGATAATGTTGATGGTGCAAGCTCTAGGGATGAAGACTTCATAAGTGTTCAGAGGAAGTGAAAAGAAGAAGGTAGAAAAACTCTTCCTCACAAGAAAAGAAAAGACTCAACATTTAATGATGAGTACTTAGACATCAAAATGAGGTCACTTTAATTAGGTGTTGGTCAAATATATCCCACAAAAGAGGATCTTGAGTCAAGGTTGAAGACATATTCTGTTTTACATAGGTTTGACTTCGATGTCATATCATCAACGAGAATGTTACTGGTAGTTGTATGTTGGGTACAAAACTGCACATGGGGAGTCTGGGCCTCACACCACGATACTCAAAGTCCTTCTTTCTATTTACGAGTATATTGTGGAGAGCACAGTTGTTCAGTTACAGAGAGGTCATCTCGGGCACGCCAAGCAACGCCTGATATTCTTGGTTGTTTATACTTGGATTTTGTTGGTGGTGTTGGGTCTTATATTCTTCCTGCTCATGTTGCTCAATCACTGAACAAACTTTTTGGTTTGAAGGTAATTACTCTGGTAGATCTTGTAGATTTAAGCTCAACCAAGGATAGCCAAGGTCAGCCAAAGTGTGGCTGACTTGGCCAACCTCAGCCACACATTGGTTGATTTTGGCTATTACGAACATTACGAATATCAGCCAAGGTCATCCAAAGTGTGACGAACCTTGGTTGATCTTCGTAAGATTTAGCCAAGGTTCGTAATAGCCAAGATCTGCCATACTTTGGCTGACATTGGCTATTACGAACCTTACGAAGATCAGCCAAGGTTCGTAATAGCCAAGATCCGCCAAAGTGTGGTTGAGTTTGGCGGATCTTGGTTGAGCTTTCTTCTTATATACTTTGGTTTAGTTTTAACTTTCCTTTCTTTGTTTGTTACCACTATCTAGGTCATGTACTGGAAGGCGCATCATACATTAATAGAAGCTCGAGCTTTAGTTACAGGAGGTACTTCAGCGAATAGTTTTGAAGAACTTCCTTCGTATTTATATAGGATCAGACGAGCAAATCTGGGAACATTTATCAAGCTGGAAGTAGATGGATATGATAGGTTCAAATTTCTATTCATTGTATTTGATGCAAGCATCAGAGGATTTGTGTACATGAGGAAGGTTCTTGTTGTGGATATAACGTTTTTACAAGGAAAATATAAAGGGACTCTACTCACGACAACAATTGAAGATGGGAATTTCAACATTTTCCATATGGCTTTTGGTGTTGTTGATAAAGAAAATGATGAATCTTGGGAATGGTTTTTTAGACAACTCAACCGCATTATTCCGGATGATCAAGAGTTAGCCATCATTTCATATATGCATAGATCAATAGCCAAGGCAATAACCAAAGTTTTTTGCTTGTCTCTTGGGGGGGTTTGCACTTACCATCTAAGAAAAAATATTTTGACAAATTTTAAAGGACAAGAGTCCTTTAAACTGTTTAAGAAGGTTGCAACTGCATATAGGCGCGACGAGTTTGATGCAATCTTCGGCAAAATATAGAGACTAGATCAAAGGCTATATGAGTATTTTTTAAAGGCAGATGTTCATTTGTGGAGCCATGCACCTTTTCCAGGGAATATATACAATTTCACCATAGCAGAATCAATCAATCATGTGTTAGCTGAACCGCGAACATTCCATATTGTGCAACTTGTAGATTTCATAAGAGCAATGCTAACAAGGTGGTTCTCAAAGATGAGGGAAAAGGCAGCGATTACACCAACATTTCTCACCTCCGCAATTGAAAAACTTCTTAAGGTATCCCTTTGGTAAAGCTTGGCTGACTTGGCTAAGTTTGGCTTTAGTAAGAATAAAGCTCAGACAAGATCAGCCACAAATTGGCGGACCTTGGCTGAGCTTCGTTAGAAGAAAGGTCAGTCAAAGTCAGCCAAAGTCCGCCACACTATGGCAGAGTTTGGCTTATCTTGGCTGACTATGTTTGATCTTGTTTGATCTTGTAGATTGATCTTGTATGATCTTGCTTTTCTCATTTGGCTATGCAGAATACTCCTAGATGCCACACAATACAATGTGCAAAACATTGACGAGAATCAAGTTGTTGTCACATGTTCGGCCCTCATCACATTTGGTTAATTTGACGGAGAAAAAATGTTCTTGCAAAAGGTTTGACGTGGACAAAATACCTTGTGTACATGTCTTAGCTGTAGCAGAAGCATGGCAGCATTCGAAGATCGACCTCACAGATCCTTACTATTATACTAGTTACTTGTACCATGCATATGCTAAATGTGTGATGCCAAGAGATGCAACACTTCCAATACCCTAAGAGGTGTCGGTAAAAGTTTGTTTACCTCTTATTTTATGAAACCAACCTGGTCGGACAAAGAACTCGCAGATGAAAGGTTGGTTTGAGTGCTCATTAGAGGCAAAACGCCCAAGGAAAAAGACTACTTGTTTTCGATGTAACGGTGTGGGACACAACGTTCGGACATGTAGTGTAGACGTCCACTCTTGAAAGTTTCACCAAACTATATTATACAATATTATTTCTTAAATATACATTGTAAAGTTGATTGTAGAGTAATATTTGTCATGTCGAATTAGGTTAAACTAACATCCAAATTGGACGTGTGTAACACAACCAAAATCAACCAAACTCCACCACGGTGTGGCAGAGTTTGGCCGACCTTAGCTGACTATTCGGAAGACCAGCCAATATCCGCCAAAATGTGACTGATCATGGTGCTGACATTGGCTGATCATGGCTGACATTGGCTGATCGGCTTACAGAACTTACGAAACACAGCCAATATCTATCATAGTGTGGCTGAGTTTGGTTAAGCTTACTTTGACTAAATTGTATACAAAGTTAATTGATGTATGTTAATTGATGTATGTTAATTGAAGCATTAATTGGAGCAACTTTGATAAAGTTAATTGCAGCCATACACAAAGATTAAAATTTGGGAATACAATGAAAACTGTAAATTAAAGGAACTAGTTAAAGCCACATACACAATTAATTACAAAGTTAATTAAAGTCATATACACAGCCATATAAAAAGTTAATTAATTAACTATACACATATATAAAGTTAATTAAAGTCATGTACACATATAACTATTTCCACTTCAAAAACACCCTTTGTGATGCGGTAATTAGTACTTGCTTATCAACATTTTCAAACTGCGGGTAAGGATTTGTGCATGAAATCGTCTCTAGAAGTGGGAGCTCATCCATAACCTCAAAGGCGAATTTCAGTCGGAGAAAAGGGATGAACTTATCGACTAATCAACTAAAGTCATGTCCAAGGGCTAAGCACTCAACAAACTGGAGTGTGTAAATCCCACAATCGCCCGATTGTTTGTTGACTGATTGTGTGAAAGCCCTCGCCTTGGTCCCTTTCCGTAACTCAGGAGCTAACATGGACCTCCACAGATAGGATATCATCCTAGAGTACGGCCTGTGTGCAAAAAAACATAAAAAACAATATCAGCCACGATAAGCCATGAGCAACCAATCTCAACCAAGCTCAGCCATGATCAGCTAAGCCACGATCATCCAACAAAAACCAATATAAATCATACCTCACAGAGTCCATCAGTACTTGATTCGGCACGACCGAGGTTAAAGGATCGCAGATTTTGACAGTCTCCAGCAGTAAATCGATCTCCAAGGCTACTCAGTGGATGTTGTTGATGTTATGACATATGTACAAGGTGTCCACATCTCGATATCACTGCTTGTATTTAGGAAATCATATAGGGGCTTTATCGGCATACATTTCCCGTATAAATTCTTCGAGCATATACTTCTCCGGGTTTGCCGTGAAGGTCTCGTACTTCGAACACCAGTAGACGCATAATGAAAGGCCCAGGAAGGTTATCTGATCACTATTGTACAGAGTTGGAGTCTGCATATTTCTTTTACGAAATATACTCATAGCGCTACTCATATGCTGCAAAACAAAATGTAAATTATAAGCACAACCAAAGTTTGCCTAAAATCAGCTAAAATCAGCCAAATGTAACTTAGAAACTTACCAAATCTGATAACCAGCCGTAGTAGTCTTGAGGCCACAAAGGTCTAGGCATCAGCAACTGGCAATAGAACTTAGCTAATGGACTGATGTCATCCACCGAGTTATCCTTATAAATGTCGGAGGTAAGAAAACAACACACAAAAAATTGTACAATAAAACAATCATATAACTCGGACTTACAATTCACACCTAACTAGATTACGTAGCCGCTTCAATTTGGACTTATCTACTAGTCCGAAAGGATCATATGACGAAAGTGCAGGCGCTAATTCGTCCATAATGCACCTAACTACAGAGCTGCCTTTGAATGGTGATTTCTGAATTTAACACAAAACATAAGTTAAATAGCAACCAACCTCAGCCACGTCAGCCAATGATAGCCAAGGACAGCCAACATCAGCCAACGTCAGCCACGTCAAGCAATGTCAAACAAACTACCTGGTTCGCAGCGAGATTACATTGTCTTAATCCCCTGGGCAGGATGCCCTCCATATATATCAATTATTTGCCTTGAGCGATTACTTTGTTCAGAATCTGACATTTGTCTTCACCTTGCGTTGCCCCCAAATCCAAAGTAGGAATTTGCGAAGTAGTTTGCGAAGGTTGCAATTGACTACTAAGTTTAGGGTTTCTGACAATTTTCAACGCTGGGGACAATGGGTCAGACGTTTCCTGCTCCTCAAACATCTATTCCTTCTGCAAACAATAACAATATCTGGACAACACAATTTAAGACTACCAACGTACTTCCAAAAATTTAAGAACAATATAACAATCTTTTGATTGTGAGGAAGTCGTAAGGCTGGGGAAAGAGGGGATTTCTTCTCTTTAGAATAATGTTCCTCCTACAAGACAGAAAATGAAAAATATTAGCCAAAGTCATTATCCAAGGTCAGCCAAGGTCAGCCGACGTCAGACTAGCTAATAAACATTAGTTAGCCAACGTCAGCCAAGGTTAATCCAAAAGTTGTACAACATTAGCCAAAGTCAACCAAGCTAAACCACACGTAAGTAAATCAACCTAATAGACATATCTTACGTACCTGTACATTGGCATATGTTGGGGAAGGTTTGAGGTTTGCTGCTCCTTAGATATCCTTTCCTTTGGGAAAGAAAACGTGCTAGAGTTAGTACGACTCGAATAACTAATATAACATTAGCCAAATTCAGCCAAAGTCAGCCACGCTTAATCCACACGTTGTACAACATTATCCAAAGTCAGCCAAGCTTCACCACACGTTGTAAATCAAATTAATAGTCATATCTCACGTACATGTACATTATCTGATGTTGGGAAAGGTTGAGAGGGTTGCTGCTCCTTACATATTATTTCCTTCTTGAAAGAAAACGTGATAGAGTTAGTACAACTCTATTAGCTTATACATTGTTATATTTATTAATGTCTTTTAGCGCTTATATACATAGTAAGAACATGGTGTGGTTCTTGATTATTGTGTATAGTATACATCAACAAAGTCTGCCACAAAGTTTACAAAGAACATGTTGTGGTTCTTGATGATTGTGTATAATATACATACATTGAGTCCTCAAAACTTAGTCCCTCTCATAATCAAGTACACTTGTACGTACCATTTTTTGAGAGCATGAGGCTTCACTTCCAAGAGTCTGACTTTCATTCACAAGAGACTTTTGAGGCTCTTCCAATGTCATTACCACCTCTGCTGGTCTTGACTCTATCAGCTTAACAAGGCGTTCATCAATCGAGTTCTGCTGTGACATGGCTTCCTCAAGCCTATGAAGCCGCTCATCTATCACCGCTTGGTCTACTATTTGCTCTTCTAGCCTTGCAAGCCGTTCTGATATGTTGACTTGATCAAATCTCATCACGTCAAAAGCCTCTTTCATGGACTGAAGGATGTTTAGCATAATCTTCTTCGATTACTCTTCTTCTTTGGCCTGGAATTACTGCCTTTTTATTTTCTTTGGCCACCTTCTAAAATTTTGCATAGTCATATCAGAATCTTTTGCCCTTGGCTTATCATTTGCCTTTGTACTATCATGAGACTTCTTCTTCGATGCCTTTGGCGTTGATTCCTTCTTCTTAGCCACCTTATGAGCACTCCTAGCCTTCTTAGAACTTCTGAGCTCACTTTGTAACTCATCGACCTTCTTTTTTGCAGAGGCCAGGATAGCCCAAAACGTCTCATCTTATGTTCCATCTAGAATGTCTCTGATCATTCTGTCAACTTTGGGATCCTGATATATAGAAGGCCACTCAGGGTATATGTCAGCGTAAGACTTTTGAATAAGGTGCACCACATTCACCTACAAAATCAGCCAGACAAACTTAGCCAAACTAAACAGATGTTAAACATTAGCCAAAACAACATTAGCCAAAGTCAGAAAAAAAAAAAAAAAAACAATATCCAAACATCAACCAAAGTCAGCCAACGTCAGCCAAAGTAAAACAGACGTTGGCTGACATTGGCTGACATTTGATGATGATGTTATCAATGAAAATTTCTGTAAACCTAGAAAATTTCTCGAACCTTGAAATTTTCTCAAACTTTCGAACTCGAGAATTTGAGCTTTCCAAATCCGTAAAAATATGCTACACTACCTTTCAAGGAGACGATGAACATGATGAAGACGAAGAAATGAGATAAAAGGTGGAATTGAAGAGAAAAAATTCTCCGAAAAAGTAGACGAAGAAGACGAAGGAGACGAAGAAGATAAAGAAGACGATGAAGATGAAATACAAAGATGAAGATGAAAGACGAAGTAGAAGTTGAAATAAAGAAAGACGATAGAATTCGAAAAAGAAGAAGAAGTGTAACTGTTTAACTTCTTCTTTGTTTCTTCTTTTGTTTCTTTTATTTTATTTTAAATGGCACATTAGTAAATAAGACGAAAATACATATCTTTAATGACATTTCTCATATTTTTTTCTCCAAAATTTTAAAAACTATTTCAGTAATTAGTATATAATTTTAAACTATTTCAGTAATTGTAAATGGCATCTACCCTAGTGACAGGCGGTAAATCCACTTAAGGCAGCGCATTTGCATAACCCGAGATCGAGTCCCCATGCCTACATTATGTAGGAATTTAGTTATTAGGCCGGCCAGTTATGACCCAATATAATTTCCCGTTGACAAAAAAAAACTACTTCAGTAATTCTTTCTTTTTTTTAAACAAATTGAAATAATTTCTTAGGATAAATACAAGGTAGTGAAAGAAAACCGCTTGGGAGTGCAAGACGAAAAAGCCCATTTCTGAGGAATCTCATTATTAAGTCTAAAGGAGAAATAAATCATTTTGATATATTGGTGGGTCCTTTTTATTGCATATTCTTTATTTTGAGTCCATATATAGAGAGAGAAATTGGAAGAATCTAATAAAAACAAAAGAAACAAAACCGCTTTCAAGCATAGGAATTATCCAAGTTGTAACACAGAAAAAAAATGGGTAAAGTGTTGATACGACTTGTTCTTCGACTACTTATGAATCTCTTACTCATCGGTTGGTTTTCTCTCTGGATCATAAAACCCATCAATCTGTGGATACAATCTTGGCATCAAGCTGAAGATGCCATCAAACATACTTTCTTCGGTTATTATGGTAACACTCCAATTAAACCACCAATATTTTATTAATTTCACTTCCATATATCTTTAATTTATGTAATCATGACTCGTTAGGTCTCAACTTTGCTGTTTTCTCATTCCCTCCAATTGCTGTCTCTATGATTGGACTCCTTTTCTTGAGTTTATTACCACAACATCATCATCCAACAAGGTAATGTAATTCTTTTCTGAAAGAGTCTGTTGGCCTAATGGCTATTGGATTCTTAACCCCTCCTCTGATGCCAACACGGTCATGGTCTGAGTGGTACATCGGAAAAAACTTGGAACATCAATACATTGTGTGCGGCATTTAAAATGTTTTATATGTCTTGACTTCCGGATATAGCCGAACTTGGGATGAAATTAGTACTTTATCAGAATTCAAACCACCAGAGTTATAAAAAAAATTCTTCTCTCAAGTCAATGTTATGAAAGTAAGTAGAAGTTTGATGTTGTGTTTTGTTTACTTTTGTTACAATTGGAATAGGGGAGGGAGGAACGCAGCTATTACTGTCTCTTCAAGACCAGCCATTATCAATAGCTTCATTGGAATTGTGTCTTGTTTTGAGATCCTATCTCTTCTTTTATTCCTGCTCTTTCTAGCTTGGACATTTTACGCTCGCCTCTCGAATGACTTAAAGAAGCTGATCCCTGTCAAAACCATGAACCTTGACTTGTAAAGTTTCTCTTTATATACAAAAATTTGTATAGCCTTACTCTATAGAGGTTGTTAGACTTTTCTGAGTCACACTTTATGTATTTCAGATGGCAGCTTAAGTATTACAGAGTTGCTACAAGATTCGGTCTATTAGCTGAAGCATGTCTGGCTTTGCTTCTTTTCCCTATCTTGAGAGGACTCTCTATGTTCCGGTTACTCAACATTCAGTTTGCAGCTTCTGTAAGATATCATGTGTGGCTCGGGACCGGTTTGATCTTCTTTGCTTTGGTTCATGGTGGAAGTACCTTATTCATATGGTCTATTACTCATCAAATAGAAGAAAAGGTCATTATAATAACTTAGTTTCTTGTAACAAACTTGAATTCATGCTTCTAACTCTTTCTTATAAACAGATTTGGACATGGCAGAGAACGGGTCGGGTATATATAGCTGGAGTAATCAGTCTTGTAACAGGATTACTGATGTGGATTACATCACTTCCTCAAATTCGAAGGAAAAGATTTGAAGTTTTTTACTACACACATCACTTATACATAGTGTTTCTTGTATTTTTCTTGTTTCATGCTGGAGATCGTCACTTCTATTGGATCTTACCTGGAATCTTTCTCTTTGGACTCGATAAGACACTTAGAATTGTTCAATCTCGATCCGAAAGCTGCATTCTTTCTTCTCGTCTCTTCTCGTGTAAAGCTGTTGAACTTGTCTTGCCAAAGGACCCAAGTAAGATATCTGATTTCTTTGTGTTTATAGAGGCTAAACATATGGTTTTGGTTTTGTCAATGTTAGAATATCTCACATCAGTTAGTATGTAGCAATCCTCGTCGCCTAAACTATTTATTGGGTGTGAGTTAGGTCCATACTAATAGTCAATTACGATTGTAATTTGCAGGGCTTCATTATGCTCCATCAAGTTTTATTTTCCTGAACATTCCATCAATCTCACGGTGTCAATGGCATCCCTTTAGTATTACATCGAGCTCGAGTGTTGACAAACATTCATTATCTGTTATGATGAAATGTGAGGGGAAGTGGACAAATTCTGTATATAACAAAGTAGAAGAAGCTGCAAATTCAGGACAGAAGATTAACAATATAACCCTAAGAGTGGAAGGTCCTTATGGACCTACTTCAGAAGATTTTCTCAGGTTGCTAAAACACTTCACATTAGTCCTTAAAACATTTTTGATGAATTGTTTGAACTTGAAGGTCTGGATTTTTTGTGGCAGGTATGAGAATCTGTTTCTTGTGGCTGGTGGAATCGGGATTACTCCATTTATAAGCATTTTGCAAGAACTCGCTTGCGAAAATCGACTCAAATCTCCCAAGAGAGTAACACTCGTGTATGCAGTTAGAACATTCCAAGACATTAACTTGTTGATTCCAATATCATCTATACTCTTCAACCCAATCAACAACTTAAATCTCAAGATAAAACTTTTCGTCACGCAAGAGAGAAAGCATTCCAATGGAACAACAACATTGCAAGAACTCTTGGCTCAATCACAAGTTCAGTCTATTCATCTTGGAACCAATGAGGACTATATAAGATTCTCAGTTCTAGGACCTGAAAATTTCAGATGGTTGGCTACACAAGTCCTTTTAACAGTGGTTACATTTGTTGGCTTCTTAATAGGTTTAAGCCATTTGTTTATACCTTCTGAAAAGAAGACTCATTCACAGTCTATGAAGTTAGTTGCTTCGGGAGCAATGAAGACAGCAAAAGAAAAGGTTCCTTCATGGGTCCCAGATTTGGTGATCATTGTTTCATATGTTATAGCTTTAACAGTTGGAGGTTTAGCTGCAATTGTTCTACAATGGAGACGACAACACCATAAGGAAACAAGAATGTCTAAAGAAGAAGTAAAACCAGAGGAAAGAAACTTCACTGAGTTAATACCAGTTGGTCCTGTTGAGGAACATGAGATACATACTGGAGAAAGACCAAAATTTGAAGGTACTACTTGTTAGTTTAAACTTCAAATCTTCTGTAATGTCTCTAAGGTTTCTGTGTATTTATATAACACAGAGATATTTTCGGAGTTTGAGAAGAACATAAGAGGATGGTCGAGTGTTGGAGTGTTGGTATGTGGACCAGAGTCAATGCAAGAAGCTGTGGCATCAATGTGTCGTCAAAGGGCTCAGTGTTTTGGAGTAGATAATTCAGAAAGAAGCCAAATTAAGATGAATCTCAATTTTCATTCTCTTAATTTTGACCTCTAAGCTAAAAGCCTCTTTCTAAGTTTGTATCTAAGTTTCTCTTTCTCGTGTATTTCTAATCTTATAGTAATACCTATATCATTATAGGTCTCGTCTCTTACTGTTATGTTTATATTTTGATTTTTGATCCATTTCATGAAGTAAAATTTTAACTTCAGTCGCTGTAAATCATACCAACGAGCTTTACTTGCAAGGCATCACAGGCAACCTTTACACACTAAATTATTTCAACATTTTAAAATATTTTAAGATTTTAAAAATAATTAACAAGTTTTAGATTTAAAATATTTTTTAGTATTATATTTTTGTAAGTATTATAATTTTTTCATATTAAACCTCTTCACGTTATCAAGTATTTCACTAATTATACTTAAGCTGCAACGTAAAAAAATATTTATTAATATAAATATATAATATACTATTCAATTATGAAAACTAGTAATATTCACTAGGGTTGCTGCCGAGACCTGTAAAACCAACAATTTCCAACGGATCCGCTCACAAAAGCATTGGTAACACTAATATTTGAATCGAATTTAACACATATATTCTAAATCTTAATTCTGATTATTTGAAATAATATAAATAAGAATTTTGATTATTAAAAAACAAAAATAAAAAAAAAATAAAAATAGTTTTTATTAAGTTTTACTTGTGCCGGACACTACCTACATACCTTGAAGAGACCAAGTAAAAACGTAATTCTGAATGTGAATTTCTATAAATAGTGAATACCATCTCTTTGGAAGCAGTCTCCTCTATTTATAGATGAACATATGAGATTTATAGGAATATTGACATTATTTCTAAAAATCTTCCTAAATTCTTAGGAATATTACATATTTGAAATATGAAATATTTTATATATTTTTAATGAGCTTTTGACCGAGATGAGCTTTTTTACGAGTTGAGCTTTTAGGCCGAGATCTAAGATTTGTATATATCCGAGTTGGATTTATGTTGGATTAATGGTGGGGATGAAACCCACCTCTAACAATAGTCCCCTCCCCAATTCGAGGAACGAGATAATTCGAGTTCAGCGAATTTTAAGAAACCGGCATAATCATGCGTAAATCCAAAATGGCACGAGGTGGATGCACGTGTCAGAGGTGGAGATCAAATGTTAAGAGATGCGAGAACTAGGCCACGATTCAGTGCGAGAGTTAGATATTGGCCCATAAGATGCAAGAACAAAGTCTCGGCTTTAACTGAAAAAAGAACAAGGTTTTAACTTAAGATTTGCAAGAATGAATCTCGAATGCTTTTTTTATAATTGGCGAGATTTTAAGACTCGGTTTAAGATCTTTCCTCTAAGAGATATGAGAGTTAGATCTCGGCATAACTGTGAGAGTTAGATCTCAATATAATTGTGAAAGCGACTAAAGTAGCAAAGCATGATTTTCAGAGTAATGCTTGATAAAATAACAAAATATGAGAGATACTTATCTGAAGGTGTGATTGGTTTTCTTCTTGCTTCCTTCTGCATAAAGAATTTTTTTATCCCTCTCCTTTTAGCGGCAACTGTTCGAACCAGTTTAGCACATAGGTTCTAAATCTTAAATCTGATTATTTGTAATAGTATCAGTAATAATTATGATCATTAAAGAGACCAGAAGAAGAAAATAAAGAATAGTTTTTATTAAGTTTTAACTGCACCCGAAAATTACCTACGTACCCCAGAGGGATCAAGCCAAAACGAAGTTCTGAATGTGAATGTCTGTGACTTCTGAATGCCCTCTCTTTGGAGGTAGTCTCCTCTATTTATAGATGAATAGAGGACGTTTAAACCTAGATTACAATGTAAGATTTCATTTTCCTAATAGGAATATTGACATTATCTCTAAAAGATCTTCATAGATTCTTGGAAATATTACATATTTGAAATATGGAATATTTCTTATCTTCTTGATGAGCTTTTGACCGAGATGAGCTTTTTGACAAGTTGAGCTTTTAGGCCGAGATCTAAAACTTATACTTAGCCAAATTTGATTTATGTTGGGTAAAGGTAGGGTAAAACCCACATCCAATAACTAGAAAGATCTTGTTTTGTTTTTAAATATTTCGGGTAGTTCGAAGTTAGGTAATATACGACCGTTGTCTAAACTCAACTATACCAAGAAACCAAAGGAAGTTGGGTAAATATTCTTTAAATGCTATGTAAATTGTAATTTTATTTCCATAGAAGATCAAATGAAGATAATATTCAATCGATGTTTTTTGTTTTCTCTTCAACACCACTAAACCATAACAATACCAACTATATATGTATATGTTTGTTTTGCTACAAAACAATACTCTATACGACACTTTTGCTGTTGTATGGAGCATTTCAATCTGCTTAATTACGTAATCATTAAAATCTAATGAATACACCATCTTTTGGACCAGAAAAAGTAGATGTGCCTTGGAGTAAAGGTTACTAGGTTATTGAGACACTGAGTATCAGCAGCAATATTGCAGATGTTGTGAATACCAAATTTTCAAATTAGGTATATTCGATTACTCTATTTTAAAACAAATAATTTTTAATGTGTTATTTTCTTTGCTGTAAACCATGATAGGTATAAAGTTTTTGTCTAATCAAAATCCAGATGAAATGAGAAAGAATATAGCAGACACTTTCATTAAAGATACAAATCACACAGCATCAATTTACACACTTTAATGATGTAAACCACACATCTTGGAATAAGAGTAACCTAACAAAACAAAAATAAAGTCAGAAATATTTTATAATTATTATTTATTCAAAAAAGTTCTTCAAACAAGGCTCAATTTCTGATGCATATTTTTTGTTTCCTATTACCCAAAGATGCTCTCTCACTTCTGAAACCCCTCAAAACTCGTGTTCCACATATCCTTTAAAGCTGAATCGGTTTTACTTAGCATTCAAACACATACCAAACAAAAAAGCACCCAAAAGAAAATATTATTCCTTTTTCACAATAATTTTAAAAATATTCCAAAATAAAAACTAACAAATATATTTTTTTTATTTTATTGTATAAGATATTTTAAGTACATTTTTTTGTTTTACTATGACAATTGTATAGTATTTGGAAGAGTTCCTGAAAATTTTGTTTACTTTTTTCTTATTTTCGTTTATTTCTCGTTTCTTGAATCATAAAATTGATTTTTTATTATGTAGTGTAAAAAGATTCTCCAGAAATCAGCCTTTTGTTAATTATATATTAGCATATTAATTTTTTGTCCTCATTTAATTAATATTGAATTAAATTGGAAAAAATAAGACAATTTTATATGTTTTTATACTACATACATGCGTTTTTTAATTATTTAATAGTTCGTACTATTTGACTTTTTTATGATTGGTTGAATGATATTAAATTAAATATTTAATTTTTCTCTTCATTTTTTAAAATCAAATATTTTTAAGCAAAGTATTTATATTATTAATATTATGGCAAGATAAAAAATGTAATAAGATGAATATTATATAGAATACAGAATGTTCTATAATGCAGAATACTAAGTAGAAACACGTATATTGTAAATTTATCTTTATTGCCAAATGAATATTTAATACTCTCTGCTGAATACACATAAAAATATTAAAACATATTAAAAGATTACAAACTACTTTATCCAAAAAAAATTAGAAAGTAAAAATGGAAATAAATGATTAGAAAGCAGAAATGAATGAGCCAACAAATTTGGCCGAATGAGTATAATCTGTGAACCGACCCATCATCCTAAAATCCTAATCATCTCTTTCCGTGTCACTCTCTTTCTCTCCCACGTTTCCCTTTAATGGGTTTTTAACTTCTTCTTCCGTTTTTCGAATTCATCAATCACATTCTTCCTCTCTCTACCCTTTCGGTTTCTCCTCATCAATGAGGCTCTACGTTTACGTTTTACAGGCTAAGGATTTACCAGCCAAAGAGACGTTCGTTAAGCTCCACGTCGGGAAACACAAGTCCAAGACGAGACTCGCGAGAGATACTTCCAATCCGATCTGGAATGAAGAATTTGTTTTCCGTGTTACTGATTTTGATGAAGGTGATGATGTTTTTGTTTCGATTCTTCATCATGAGCAGGATCATCAGTCTAATGTCACCACCGGTTTTATTGGTAGAGTTCGGATTCCGCTCTCTTCCGTCGCTCGAGAAGAGAACCAAACTCTGTTGCCGACGTGGTTCGTTATTGATAAGCTTAGTGATGGCAAATTTGTTAACATTGAATGTGGTTGGTATTCTATTCCATCAACTTCAGTCTTATCGATTGATTCTTGAATCTTTTATGCAGCCATTGTAGAGTACGAACGTTAAGCATGAGAAGAACTGGCATTATTGTTTCATACTTGTTAATTATCACTGTAATTACGAGTTTGATCAAGAAACCATTAGTGATCTAGCTATAAGAGTTTTCTGTAATGTCTCTATAGAATCAGTTCAATATCATCTATTACTGGCTCTGTATCTTTGTGTGTTTATATGTATGTCTTGATTTATCTCTGAATGTTAAGATTCTTGCCTTTGTCTCGTAGGGAAAATCCTTCTCAGTTTGTCTTTACAAGGGAAGTGGGAAAGTATCTCTGGTGACAAAATCATTAATGATAAGCAGGAGATCAACTTGGAGGGTGTGAAAGAGTTCGAAGGATCGACTAAAGATCATAATTCTTCCAAAGATGGACGACGGCGTAAGCATCATGAAGGGAAGCACATAATGAAAAATTTTGTTAGCCAGATTGACAAGCTATTTCACAAGAAAGAGGAAGTTTCCAAACGACTTCATGACGAGTCTGTAGGAGGACAAAGTGTGACCTCAAATTATGAAGATGCTGTAGAACCTGCAGCCTCTGATACTTGTACTAGCTTTGAGGAAGCTCTTGACTTGATGCAGTCTAGCGACAACGAAAAAGATGAAATACCTAAGGATCTTCTAGGTGGAGTACTTCTTGATCAAAACTATTTAGTCTCACCCAACGATCTTAACAAATTTCTTTTCACGCCGAGTTCACAATTTAGGAAAGACTTGGCTGAGCTTCAAGGTTTATCAGATGTACAGGAAAGGCCTTGGACAATGATACAAGAAGGTACTCCTCGTTTGACACGGGTTGTTACATACATGAGACCTGCAACGAAAATGGTCAAAGCAGTAAAAGCTACAGAGAATCAAGTTTATCGAAAAGCGAATGGGAAACAGTTTGCTGTCTTTGTTGGTGTAAACACACCAGATGTTCCTTATGGAAATACCTTTAAAATAGAGTTGCTTTACAAGATACTGCCAGGAACAGAACCAAATGCTGGTGGGGAATCTTGTCGACTGATCATATCTTGGGGAATTCAATTTTCTCAAAGTACTATAATGAAAGGTATGATTGAAGGAGGTGCTAGGCAAGGGCTGAAAGAGAGCTTTGAACAATTTTCGGATCTCCTGGCCAAGACTTACAAAACTCTTGATTCCGCTGCTGTATTGGACAAGGAGCAGGTTATAGCGACAGTGCAGTCCGAGAAAAAGACTGATTTGAAATCAGCTTTTCTATACTTTTGGAGTCCCTCTGTCATATGTGCTATTCTATTGTCTATATATGTTGTAGTCCATATACTGCACTGTGATTCCAACAAACTCCAAGGGTATGAATTCTATGGGCTTGATTTGCCTGATAGTTTTGGAGAGCTATTTAGTAGTGGATTACTAGTTCTTCTTCTGGAGCGTGTTTATATGATGACTTTGCACTTTATACAAGCTAGATTGCATCGAGGTGAATGTAATAAGTCTCTTTAGAAAGCAAGTACCTCCAAATTTGTATTGCTTGTGTGCTCTAGTTGATGACATGTAATATGTTATTTCTTTTGATTTCAGGAAGAGAGCATGGAGTCAAAGCAAATGGTAAAGGATGGATTCTGACAATAGCTTTGATTAAGGGCTCGAATTTGACATCGGTTGAAGCAACTGAGCTCTTTGATCCCTATGTTGTCTTCACTTGCAATGGGAAAACAAGAACAAGCCCTGTTAAACTCCAAGCTCAAGATCCTCAGTGGAATGGTAAATAAAAGTTTTTTCTTATTTATCTCTACATCCTCATAAAATTCTGTGTCCATTTTTCTATCCTTCAATTCAGTTACGTTCCTTTATTTTCACCACCATGCAAATAAATAATACATGGTGTGGTTCTTACAGAAGTAATAGAGTTCGACGCGATGGAGGAACCACCATCAGTATTAGATGTGGAGGTATTTGATTTCGATGGCCCATTTGACCAGGGCGCCTCTCTTGGGCATGCAGAGATCAATTTCTTGAAACATACAGCTGATGAACTAGCAGACTTGTGTGTTCCTCTAGTTGGTCATCATGCTCAAGCGTCTCAGTCGAAATTACATTTGAGAATTTTCCTAGAAAACAAGAATGGGGCTGAAACAATGAAGGATTACTTGAGTAAGGTGGAAAAGGAAGTCGGTAAGAAGGTAAAACATATGCTCCTAACGTGACTCGGTGTTTTTGTTCAAAAATGCCTTCTCATGTTCATGTGCAACCCTGACTCTTGTTGTATGTGTCGTGACAGTTGAACATCCGGTCACCACAAAAGAACTCCGCTTTCCAAAAACTGTTTAATTTGCCTCATGAAGAATTTCTTCTCAAAGAATATACATGTTACTTGAAGAGAAAACTGCCTGTACAGGTTTGAGTCTGTTTTCTTTTCTTTTCGTTGTCTTTTTGAGCTATCTTTCCGGTGTATACCGAGTAAAACATTGTGGGCAACTTCAGCCAGAGATCTATGTGGGTTGAATTTAATAGATTGGAAACTGATATTAAGATTTGTTTTGCTTTAAATGTTTTGTTGACAGGGAAAGCTCTTTCTGTCTGCTAGAATTGTGGCGTTCTACTCCAATATATTTGGACACAAGACAAAGTTTTACTTCCTCTGGGAAGATATTGATGATATACAAGTGCTTCCCCCAACTTTTGCTTCCTTGGGAAGCCCTTTGTTGCTCATTATTCTAAAAAAGAGTCGAGGTCTTGATGCGAAGTCCGGGGCTAAATCACAGGATGAGGAAGGAAGACTTTGGTTTTACTTCCAGTCGTTTGTGTCATTTGATGCGACCAGCAGGTACTTATAAGGATTTGACTATAAATTTGATATAGCAATTGGTTTACTATTTGTTGCTATTGAATCTTAATTACGGATGATGATGGCAGGACAATTTTGGCTTTGTGGAAAACGAGGACGTTAAGTATAGATCATAGAGCACAAATAGCAGAAGAAGAACAAGAAATTCCAGATCCTTTCCTCTTACCTGAAGATGCTGCAGTAGTTTCAGATACAGATGCATCAAAGATTTCGAAAGTTTACTCCTGTGAACTACCCGGCAATGTATGTATTTCCTCGTCCTTATGTTACTTCCATTTGACAGAGAAACCTGTGCAGAGCTCCAAAGTTGGATCAATAAAGCTCTTCTGTTACAGATAGAATTGGTAATGAAGATCTTTGGTGGAGGAGAATTAGAACGTAAGATCATGGAGAAATCTGGATGTCTGAATTACGCAAGTACAACATGGGAATCTAAAAAACCAGGAGTTTACGAAAGACGACTTTCTTACAAATTCAATCATAATGTCTCTGTGTTTGGAGGTGGAGTCACTTGTGCACAACAGAAATCTCTAGCTCCAAATGATGAAGGCTGGATCTTAAACGAGATTGTTGCTCTTCATGATGTTCCATTCGGAGACCATTTTCGTGTACGTATTGGTTTTATAAACAGTCCAAATATTGAAACAACTCTGTACACTTAATGACGAGGATGATGAATTGCAGGTTCATTTAAGGTATGAGGTGAAGAAAACAGGAGTTGATTGTAAAACAAGTAAGTGCGAGGTGTTTTTAAAGATCAGGTGGCTCAAGACAATTAAGTTTGAGCAGAGAATAAGCAAAAGTATAGTGGAGAAGTTTAGGAGTCGATTAAAGGTTATATTTGATTTGTTCCAGAATGTGTCTGTTTCAAATTCATCTTTGACACTTCTTTGACTAAACTGTACTTAGCTTCCATTGAATATGTCAAGATGTCAATTGTAAATTTCATCAGTCAAAATAAAAACAAAAATTATCGATGCTAATGTTTGCTTTGTTGCTGTTAACTTTTGTGTGTATATATATATATATATATATATATATATATATATATATATATATATATTTATTATAATATATTGTTTGTATGAAAATAAAAGAAATGAAGGAATGCACGTGAAAGAAAAAGAAGAATTGTAATATGAAAGTTTTCTTATTTCATCAATACATAGTGTTGTTCACAATACACATATAAATACTAGTTGCGATGTCGGTTGGAAACAGTAAAATATAATAAAATATTATATAAGTAATTATTGTATTTTTATATAGGTACTATAACCTATGTATATTTATAGCACTCCCCTTAATTATCTATCGTTAATTATATATTACGCATTGCCTCATTAAAAATTTTGTTATGGAAAAATCTAGTGGAATAAAAATCATGACGAGGGAAAAAGAGTACAATGACATAATTTCCCTTGATGGATATCATAAATTTCATAGTCGCATTCCAATACAATTAACATGTTTTCTGAATGTTGTAGTGGGAAGTGCTTTTGTAAATAGATCTGTTGCATTGTCTGCTGATCGTATATATTGAATATCCACTTCTTGATTATTCTCAAGTTTTCATGTGTAAGAGAAAAATTTTGAGAGAATATGTTTTGTTTGGTCGCTCTTAATATAACCTTCTTTGGTTTGGGCGACGCAAACGACATTATCTTCAAAAAAAATTGTTGACCATTTATTTATGACAATTCTGCTTGCTTCGTGTATTTATTGAGTCATGGATCTGAGCCACACACATTCTCTATATGTTTCGTGTACTGCAATTGTTTCCGCATGATTTGAGGAAGTAGCAACCATAGTCTGTTCTGGGAATGCCAAGAAATTGCAGTATCTCCAATTTTGAAAACATATCCAGTTTGCAATCAGGCTTTATGTGGGTCTGATAAATAGCCTGCATCTGGAAAACAAACTAGATCGACACTAGAATTTCTATTATAAAATAATCTCAAGTCAGTTGTTCCCTGGAGATAATGAAATATATGTTTTATTCCTTTCCAATGCATGCGTGTGGGTTATGAAATGTATCTAGCAAGCAGATTTGTAGCAAATGTTATATCTGGTCTAGTGCAATTTGCAAGATACATGAGCCTACCAATAGCGCTTATAAAAGGTACTTCAGGATCTAATACCTCTTCATTATCTTCACAAGGTCGGAATGGGTCTTTATCGATATTCAATGATTTATTGACCATTGGAGTACTCAAAGGAGTCCGTTTATCCATATAAAAGTGTTTTAAGATTCTTTTTGTATAATTCGATTGATGTACAAAAATTATATTCTGAAGATGCTCGATCTCGAGTCGAACACAAAATGTTGTCTGTCCGAGATCTATCATTTCAAACTCTTTCTTCATTTGAGCTTTTGTCTCATCGATTTACTTTTGAGTACCAATTATGTTCAAGTCATCAACATATATAGCAATGATCACAAACCCAAATATAGATTTATTGATAAATATGCAAGGGCATATTGCATCGTTGATATACCCTTTACTCAAGAAATATTCACTTCAGCGATTATACCATATGCATCCGGATTGTTTTAATCCATAAAGTGATCGTTGTAATTTGACTTAACATAATTTTTTGGATTTTGAGTTCAATGCTTCAAGCATCTTTAACCCTTATGGGATTTTCATATATATATCATTATCAAGTGATCTATATATATGCTGTCACAACGTCCATTAGATGCATTTCTAGATTTTTAGATGCCGCTAGGCTCATCAAAAATCTGAAGGTAATTGCATCTATTACTAGAGAATATGTTTCTTCATAATCAATTCTCGGTCTTTGAGAAAAACCTTGGGCAACAAGTTGAGCTTTATACCTTGTTACCTCATTTTTCTCATTTCTCTTTCGAACAAATACCCAGTTATGACCAACGGGTTTTACATGTTCAGGCGTTATAACAATAGATCCAGAAAAAAATTTCTTATTAAGGGAGTTCAATTTAGTTGTCATGACAATTTTCAATTTCTCTCAATCAAGTCTTTTTTGGCATTCTAATATGGACTTTGGATCTGGATCATCACCTTCATTATCAATTTCTTTTGATACATAGAATGATAAAATTTCATCATCATCTTCTATTTCATTTCTAACCCAAATATTTCTGTTTTGGGTATAGTTGATGGAGATCTCATGTGTTTCTTTATCTTCGTCTTCAAGATTTTTCTCTGTATGATTTGGTTCTTCTGGACCATTATTATGTATTTCTCCCAAATTAGTTTTCTTTCGGGGAGTCTTATCGTTTGATCTCATTGGTTTCCCCCTTTTCAATTTAACTTTAGGCTCATTTGCAATGTTTCCATCATTTTGTTCTTCCGGAACCATAACTCTTGATGGAACATTCACACTGGGTATATATGATTTTGTCACCCTTTTCATATTGGTGTACGCGTTTGATATCTGATTTGCCATATATTGTAGTGCACAATTTTCTGAACATCCAGTTCACGTTGTTTCGTAGGAGGATCAAGGTGTCATTACGATGGTGTGTACCATGTAATGTCTTTTGGGCCTTCTTTTGCTCATCCCCTAACGGTGGAAATTCAACTTCATTAAAATGAAAATCAGCAAAACGTGTTGTAAACATATCACCAGCTTTTGGTTACAAATACTGGATTATACTTGGTGATGTATGCCCAATATATATCTCCAATCTCCTTTGTGGTCCCATTTTTGTCTTTTGCGGCGGTGTTATAGGGACATAAACCGCACATGCAAAAACACAGAGATGGGATATATCTTGCTTGTGGCCAGATGTTAGTTCTAATGGGAAGTATTTATGATATGCACTCGGTTGTTTTTGAATTAGTGTTGCAGCATGACCACATATTGAAATTGAGAGTCTTGTTCTCATCATTAATGCTCTAGCATTAATTTGTAACTGTTTGATCAAAGAATCAGCCATGACATTTATTTGTGAACATGCGGAACCGGATGTTCAACATCTATTCCCAATAACATACAATAGTTATTGAAAGTTTGTGAGGTGAATTCACCAGCGTTATCAAGTCTTATCTTATTTATTGTATAATCAGGAAATTTGTCCCCTCAACCTGATTATTTGGACAATGAATTTTGTGAAAGCCATATTTCATGTGCTCAATAGACAAACATGTGACCATCTACTAGATGCGTCAATTAATACCATAAAATATCAAAATGGCATGCATTATGGATGGATAGGTCCACATACATCACCATCTATTCTTTCTAGAAATACCGGATTTCCATTCCCAACTTTGGCTGGTGATGACCGAGTTATTAGTTTTCCAGAAGGACAAGCATTACAAAGAAATTAATTTGCTTGAAAAATTTTTTTCAGCGAATGGTCATTTGTATTTTCCAAAAATTCTTCGCATCATGACTGAACCAGGGTGCCCTAAACGTTCATGCCAGATTGTGAATGTACACGTTAACTTCGGGTTTATTGTAACATATGATTCAACCATATTTATCTTTGTGCAATACATTCCGGAGGATAAAGCTGGCAGCTTTTCCAATATACATTTCTTTTAATTAATTGATGTAATGCAAAGATATTCAATACCATCTTTATTCATGGTCTCTACGTGATATATATATATATCTGCAGATATCTTTGAAACTAAACAAATTTTTATGATTTGTGGGAATATAATGCATATTTTATCTCAAATTTTGTTCCCCTTGGCATTGAAAAACAAGCTCTTCTGGAGCCTATAATAATTTTTGCATTACCGGATATAGTATTCACACTTCCAACGGAATTGTTCAAAGGGAAGAGAAATATTTATTTCACTGTTGAAATTATTAGGACGGTACTTTCTTCCTGGTCCACGTCCATATCCTCCTCGTCCATGGCCACGATTATTTCCACGGCCACGTCCACATCCATAATTATTTCAATTTGATGATGTAGCATTCGCTTCTGGGAATGATGTTTATCCAGTAGGACGAGATTGATGGTTTAACATTACAAGTTCATTATTTTGTTCTAGTACAAAGAGAACTTGCATTAATTCTTGATACGTCGTGTAATCCTTAGCCAATATTGTTCTGGCTAGACTACATTTCCAGGGTTAAATGTTTGAAGAGTTTTTTCGATCATATCATAGTCACTTATTCTCTCTGCACATAAAATTATTCTGGAAGTGATTCTGAACAGAGCGTAATTATATTCACTTACACATTTATAATCCTGAAACTGGAGGTTTAACCACTCATGTTTAGCTTTTGTACCATCTTTCTAGTGATCAAACCTATCTTTGAGTGATTTCCAAAGATCTGCAGGATCTTATTTTGTTACATATTCATCTTTTAAACCATCGTGAATATGGTAAAACAAAAATATCATAGCATTAGCCTTTTGCTCATCTGAAGTCGGTTTCGACTTATCGATGGTATTGAGGAATTTTTTTCCTCTAAGATGCATTTTTGCTGCAATTGTCCATCTCATATAATTGTTTCCCTATATATCAAGGGCAGTGATTTCATATTTAGCCAAATCTAACATAATTACTACATAATAATAATAATAATAATAATAAAATTTTATTAAATATTCGACACAATATTATTAAAACATAAAATAAAATAAAAAATTATCTAAATACAAAAAAAAGAAAAAAACAAGCGACTATAAGGATATATGAATCACAAATAGTCAGACGAACAGTTATCCGAAATTTTTTGGGAGTGTGTTCAAAAACGAAAAACATGTAAATTGAAGAAATAATTGTAACCAAATAAACAATTAAAATCCAAATAAAATTTTTTTGTGATGGGGAAGATAATTTTTGAGTGAAGAGATTAGAGAAGAATGAGTGTATTTGTAGATTAAAAAATTGTATATAACCATTGGTAATATTGTTTAGAGTCGTTGGGTATATATATGTATTATTATTTAATTTTTCTGTCATGACCGTTAGAAAATATAATTAAAATAAATTTATCAAAATTAATATTTACCATCAATAAAATTATCATGAATTAATCAAATTATATAAATGGATATTCACATATTAGGCATAATAATAATAATTTAAAATATATTATTTGTCTTCCGGATGAATTTATTTTAATTATTTATTTATTTTGTATTACCATTCTTAAATAACGCTTTGTAAATGTTTTCGAGACAATTTATTATTTATTGTTCTTCGGGTACAATTTATAAATGTCTTCTGGAAATTTAAAATCATTGATCTGAGGAGGTATAACCTACCATATGATCATGATCGTGGAGGCATAGCCTTTCATAACAATCAATTCGGGAGAAACAACATTTATTATTCCGAACAAAAATATAATTGTATGGGAAGTAAATCACCCATATTGTTTTTGTCATTATAACAATATATAGATTAAATTAAAATGTATAGCATATATGTATGGGCCAATTTACTTATTATAACAAAGTATAAAAATAAATTTGACAAAAATTAAATTTTACCTTTCATATTACGGAACACCTTGTGTTGATCGTGTTATAAAATAATATATATATATATATATAATAATATATTGCTTGTATGAAAATAAAGGAAATGAAGGAATGCACGTGAAAGGAAATATTAAATTGTAATATGAAAGTTTTCTTATTTCACCAATACATAGTGTTGTTCACAATACATATATATATATATACTAATTGTGATGTTGGTTGGAAACAGTCAAATATAATAAAATATTATAAATATGTTATATAAGTAATTATTGTATCTTCGTATAGGTAAATTATAACCTATGCATATTTATAACAGTTGCATCGACTAGGTGTTTTTCCAATGGCAATTTCTTTTAAAAATATCTCAAAAAATTATACGATATTTAAAGAAAATATACCAATAATTATAAAAATGAAATTATTTAAAATATTAAAATAATTAATATGAACAAAATTAAGGTTTTTATTGAAAATCTAAAACATCAAATATTTTAAAATAAAAATATAAGGTAAGAATATTATTTATATTCAAATGGAAAGAATATAATATTTTTATTTAAATAGCTTTTCACATATTTGGAATCGTGTTAGCCGTAGTCTCTCAAATAATTTTTCAATTATTGATTTTCGGTTTCAAAACTTTCGAAATCTTTGGTTTTTCGCATCTGTCAAAGCAAATTCCTGCTTTTGAATTGTGTTTAAAAGATGGAAGAGTTGGTTTTTTAGTTATTTTTTCTTTGTCTAACATATATTATACTAATTTTGAACTCCAAAAAGGAAAATACTAAGTTTACAAAAGTACAGTTTCTAGCTAAATAACTAGCAAATCCAATTTATTTTCTTGTTGAAAGTTCTTGGTGGTTTTTTTTTTTTCCAACGACATAAATACTTATTGAGACTGAAGCAAAAACGAAGTAGACTAGATCTTCTCCACTCCGACAGATACACGCGCCCTACGGACGAAAGCATCCATTTTGTGATTAAGAGTTCTGGGAATTACCGATAGTTGGCATAGGGAAAAAGATGATCGAAGTCGCTGATACTCCTCCTGAAGTTCTCGGTGATTCTAGTTCTCACACATATGGTTATATTATATTACAAAAATCTAACATTTATTAATTTTGCTTACACATCTTTGAATTTGTATTCTCATCAAATTTATATTGATCAACAACGTACCTTACTACTAAACCAAGAAGATAAAATATACTAATATTTAGAAAAAAGAGATATTAGTTTAATTAAAAAAATTAAATAATAGTTTTTATAATTGATCCAGAACCCAAAACTGATCATCAGCCGAACACACAAGCATTGGTCCTCAGTTTTTGCCCCGAGATAAAGAATCCTGTCTGTTCATTGTCTTCACCCATCTACTTTTATAAATTCAAATATACAAATTTTATTTTATTTTTTACATAATTCATAATTTTCTATTGTTATCCAATGCCTTTATGTGTTTTATACTTCATCTGAATACTATCATAACACAACCTCTTCCCATGTGCCCTCACATGCATTCCAATGCAAAATCAAATTTTAAATCAAAAGAAAATTGTTGTTATATATTAACATAAATAGAATTTTAAACACTCACATTTGACTTAAACATTTCAACAATGGAGCTTTGTAGAAGCAGAGGAACAACAACAACAATTACTCTCTCATGTCTTCTCTTCTTCATTTCTTCATTCTACACAATCTCCACTGCCACTAATCCTCTCTTATTCACTGCTTTCATTATTGCCGCAGCTTTGTCACTTCTAATACTTGTCGCAGCTGCTCGAGCCACAATGGTCACGTGGATTACGGTACTTGTCTTATTAGCTTTTTCCGGAACACGTCGCCGTGTTCTTGCACGGCAAGGGAAGACTATCACGGTGGATGTGGCGCTGTGTTTGTTTAAAGATCTGATTAGAGATACAGATTCTTGTGGTTAGGTCTCTCATGGTTGTTTTTTAATACTAGAAGAGTTATTTTACATATCACTTAATTATGTATATAACCAAACACAAAAAAGTATTTTTTTGTGAATTATCTTACTTTTCTTTTTCATCATACGAAATCAAAAACTAATTTGATATATATATATATATATATATGTATATATATATATATATTTAGGTGTGTGTAATACTATTTTGGAAATGTTCATTAGACTTTATTATAGTTATAATATAATACTATTTTGTCGATAGCTATAACATAATTAAAAATCATTCAAATATATATATATATATATATATATATATATAAAAGTGATTCTCTGAGATTAAATTTTAGTGGAGAGAGAACCCATATGAAATTAACTTGTCAAATGTATTTCAATGTTGCAGCATGTTTTATCATAATTATATAAGGATTTTGAGATTCTTAATTTTCTTCTATTACAGTATGTACTCTATAATATAAAGATTTCTGCTAGGAATTAATTAATTTATTACTGTGACTTTGATTCAAATTTAATATTATGTAAATTAATGTTGAAATATATGTACATAATACATATATGTAGGCACCTTTTTGGACATCATTACTTATTTTATTTATGAGATAAGAACCAAAACACCAAGTGGGCTGGATTAAAATATTAAAATTCTCCAGAAACAAATAAGCAAGTTTAAAGACAATCTAAACTGAAAAAACAAATAAAATAATCAATTATTTAAGGATCGACCGTTTATTTCTATCTAAAAATAACATATTAATTTATATTTAGACTGTTTGTCTAATTTTATTAAGATTTAGTTATATCCATAATTAGATAATAGCTATTGAAATTATACACATACATATAGCAAAAACTACTAAATAATTATGATTTAATTCTAAACCAATATTTGGCTATGATTTTAAACAATTAATTCTAAATCTAAGCCAATTTTAGATCCGACCAAATCCCAAATAGATAATATTTATTCTAACCCGCTTAAATTCGATTGTTTATTTGAAATTTAGTCAGATTTAAATTTGGTTAAATAATAATTAAAGATGGTAATCAATTGTTGATTTATAACAAAACCATAATTATCCAACAATTTTTGCAATTAAACCCATTTCGTGTACTATGTGTGAAATTTGATAGTCATCATCTAATTTTTGATGCAATTAGGTCTTGCATGTATACTTTAAATGGAATTAGACAAAAAGTTTAAGTATACAATGATGTGTTGTTATATCGAAATTTTAGAATGTAAATAAGTTGTCAATCCAATATTTAAACAAAACTTACAATTTGTTAAAAAAAAATATTATTCTTCATATCACCAAAAATTTATAGAGATCGAAAAAAATAAAGGCGATGAAGAATCTTCAACTTTCCTATAATAAGATACTTTCCGGAAGTTTAAAATTTGGAAATACTAATTTTTGCATTATATTACCTTTTTAAGAAGCCTATTTGAATATGTGTAAGGTTATAGATGTATATATGATTATATTCTAATCAAATATAAACAAGAGAGAAAAATATATAATGAGCCATTTCTCTTTCTTTATTATCTGTTTTTTCTGACACCTGGCACAAAAAACTCGAGTGCCGCCTGTTACTACAATGTATTAGAGTTCGAACAACAGATCATGGTTCGAGCTAAAGCTAATTCCGAGTTTTCGCAGGAAGAAGTACGGTTTCGGACAGCTCATGGTGAACTATTGAATCCTTCTCCATCCGAATCTGTTTCAGTTCCAGGTATTGAAGCGAAAGATGAATCGATAAAAAAGGAGAACACACTTCTCAATACGTTTATTATTACATTAAAAACAAGAATCTAGTCAATACAAATAAATTTAAAAACGTTAATATCAATTTTATTCTTTTCTAGGATTGAAAGTAGATGTGTCGGTGAAGAGCAAAAAAATGATAACCTAAAAGTAAACTAAAACTATAATTAGCTAATCCGTCTCAAAGACGATTAGCTGCCCGGTAAACGTGAAAAATACAGACAATTCAATCCTTCAAAATAAAGACATAGTATAAGCGCACCAAGAATGACAGAGGGTAACCTCACCAACTTCATCTTTGAGAAACTCCACCACTATCTGTAAATCAACTTCGACTTCTACCTTCGTGGCTCCCATCCCCCAAGCAATGTACAAGTCGTAATACACTCCCCAAAGCCCAGCTAACGGTGTCATGCAGATACCGATATTAATCGCAAATCCTTGGTACCATTCACCAACGTTATTACGTACAACACCACTTATTGTGGCGAGATTACAACATCAGCAAGATTCTCCCCTTCCAACCATTTATTAGTCCAAAAATGTGTGTCATGTCCAATACCAATAATCCAACAAAGGCCCGCGAGAACAATCTATGTGAGTCCCAAGCAAATACCTCTCCAAACATGAGACCAATTTCCACGAGGTTTCAGTCTGACAGTATCATGAGAATCTCTAACACCATATTTAGCTTTAAGTAACGATGAACATAAGCTCAAATTCTCATTCAAAAACCGTCATCCCACTTTCATGATCAAAGCCATATTCATAGGATATGATCTTTGAATGCCCAATCCGCCCTCACATTTTGGACTACAAACTTTGGACCCAGCTAGCAAGTGAAATTTTATCCAAAGCTCCATGTATAGATGCAGGTAATAAAAGCAAACTCATAGAATGTACTGGAATCGATTGGAGTACCGACTTAGTCAAGGTAATTTTTCCTGCCAAACTTAGACATTTACTCTTCCAACCAGTTAACTTAGAATAAACTCGTTCCACAATTGGACTGAAAGTCTCCTTGTTCACTCGTTTGTGAATAATCTGAACAGCCAAATATTTTCCTAAATCTCGTGAAAGTTGAATTCCACTTACCGAGACAATCCTCTGTACGAGATCACGAGGAACATTCTTAGAAAAAAAATTGATTTATCCAGGCTAATCTTTTGACCATAGACTGTACAAAAACGTTCAAGAACTTGTCGAATTCTCGTATTTGTCCCACTGATACTTCAAAAAACAAAATCAAATCATCTGCAAACAAATATATGAAAGCTTTGGCCCCTTATGAGATAGAGATATGGGTTTTCATTGCTCCGAAGAGATAGCCTCCTCAATTAAATGACATAACCGCTCGAAAAAAAGTACAAAGAAATAAGGAGACAACAAATCACCTTGACAAAGTCCCCATACTGGTGTCAAATCTCGTGTCTTCTCACCATTGTGTAGCAAGTGCACAGATGGCTTCGAAATTGTTGCCATAATCCAACTAACCCACTTATCTAAGAATGAGGCTATGCGTAAGGTGTCCTCCAAGAAGTCTCAATGGATCATATCATAATCTTTCTCCAAATCAGGCTTAAGCAACATCAAACCATGTTTCCATTGCTTACACTCATTGAATACACAACTTCTAGAACAATTAAGACATTGTTCGTACATAGCCTATCAGGGATAAAGCTCGCTTGTGTCGGGCTAATCAAATTCCTGATCATATGCTTCATTCGCCTAACCATTGTCTTGGTAATGACTTTGAACAAGATGTTACAAAGGCTTATCACACAGAATTATGATATCTTCAGTGGTCTTCCAGTGTTAGGAATTAACACCACGAAAACATCATTCGCTCCATCTGGTAGTGAGCCTTTCTCAAAGAAATCCACGATGAATTTAATGACCGAACTTTTGACTTTATTCCAACACTTCTAATAAAAAACTGGTTGGAAGCCATTCGGACCCGGAGCTTTGAACTTACTTTTGCTTTGTAATGACGCCTCTATCTTGATAGGAATAAAAGGTTTCTCGAGGTTGCCAAGCTCAACTCATGAAAGCTTCGCAAAATCTTCTGACGAGAGTTGATGGACCACAACCAGTACATCTGATAAAGAATAAATTCGATAGAAGTAGCTTACTGCCAATTCCTCTAGTTCTCGCGGATCATAAACCCATATCTCCTCATCGTTCTTGAGAAATTCAATTTTGGTTCTCTTTTGCGAATGATCATACTAGTATAGAAAAAGGTTGTATTTCGGTCACTTTCTCAAATAAACTTCTCCCGAGACTTTGGTGCCATATTATCTCACGAGGCTTCTTCCTCAATAAAAGCATCAGATGGAGCTAGTTCGATCTGATCCTGGATTATCTTAATGTCTGCCAGAATCCAATCATTTTGCCTTTTAACATCACCAAAAACCTCTATATTCCATCACTGTAAAACACACTAGGTTGCCACGAATTCTTCAAAAGCTCCTTGAACCCGACATGTTGTAGCTAAGCAGCCTCAAACCTAAAAGGTCTTTAACCAGGATTACAAACACTCGCAAGGAAAAGTTGAAAATACAAAGGCATATGGTCTAGGAGAGCGCCGGTAAATGATTCACTATGGCTTCTTGCCATTTTAGACGAGCATTCGCATTGCAAAGTAAACGATCCAAAATTTTTGCTACAATCTGAGTTATATCTCTACCATTCCGCCAAGTAAAAGGTGAACCCCGGAATCCCATATCAATGAGAGAATTTCTGTTAATCCACCTTCCAAACTTTACAGAGTGTACTGATAATAGCCCATTGCCTCCACTCCTTTCGTAGACTTGCAATGTGGTGTTAAAGTTTTCTCCAATAATAAGGAGTGCATCAACCAAATAGACAATGTCACTCAACATATCACAAACACTCGCTCTTCGACTCGTAGATGGTGTTGCATATATGGACATAATGTGGTAAATTTTGTCATTCGCCTTAATACATTCATGAATATATTGATCTGATGAATGTAAGATTTTGTTACATCCCTAAAACTACTCTGTCATAGTAACCAGAGTCCTCCACTCTACCATGTAGCATCCACGCGAAAGGAGTTCTCAAATCCTAGATCATGGCATATATACTCACAGCCTCCCTTCCCGTATGAGTTTCAAAAATCGCTAACAAATCGATGTTAAATTTCTTCACACGATATCGCACTGAACGCCTGAACATGGGATTATTAGACCCCCCACCCAGCAATTCCATAAGATAGAGTTCATCATAAAAGAATAGCAAAATGGTATAAGAATCACCGGGTGCAGCGTTATACACTTCCCCTTCGCATCTCTCCATCAAGAGTTGTTCATGCAATTGGCTTCATGGTACACTCAACCACACTTAATGCTAACTTATTCTCATTATATGTAACAATCTCATCACCACTTAGATGTTTTGGTTCCATCAGTGTCACAGAGCTCATCACCACACTCTCTGGAAGAACCTCTATAACATTAACATGTGAAACTGTACTAGGAATAGGTATTGACTTGTCTTAATTCACCAATTGTACTAAGGGGGATATTTAAAATTGGGATTGCAAATGCGACTAACAACTTCATCCGCCAGTCATGAACGTTTCTTGATAGTTGCTTTACCATGTTTCGGCCCTTCGTTACCAAACACAAGGCCCGAAATGGATGACTCTGCTTAAAGGCTTTTCTTCTCGGGCCAGTCGCTACCCCAGTTTTGTTCGTGTTCACATGTTTATCTCTCATCTCGTTCTGACCAATTATATCCTGCATTTTCTCCTCTTTCGGGACTACTTGTCGACATCTCAGTTATCCTTGGCTTATTACACTTGGTAGTACTCACAAGCAGCTCATTCTCTTTATATGTTGGGTTGAAAATCTTAATAGACCTCATCTCCAACACAATTCAATCCTCATTCAAACTTGCAAAGTGATTTGATGTAAAATCCTAATTCATAGAGATCTTACTTGAGAGATCCGTTAAAACTCAACCAGCGTTTAAACCCTTTGACCTTTCTTTCTTAATTGAAACTGAATTATCTTCCATCACACCCCTACCTTTCACTTTACTCTATTGGCTATTCGAGAGATAAGTCTACTCTTGAAACTGAATACAAGATTTATCATGCACTACCCTTGGGTGTTCGTTACTCGTATCCCATGTACCTTTATCCATGCCCTTTGTCTGAGGTATTTGAGCTTTAGCCCTCATACGAACAGTCGTAAAACCACCATGCGTACTCCTCGTATCTACTGGCGACAGAGAAATTGCCAGCTCAACTGCACCACTCTTTTCCATTATAACTTGAGGACAATTTTGTGTTGAATGTCCGTAGAATGCGCAGCCACCACAGACCTCCATATCTTGTGCAATTTCCTCGTCATAACACCAATATTTACACTTATACCAAGAACTTTCACGTACATACATTTATCCATATAAAGCATTCATAGCTTTCATAACATTATCGTCAATAAGGATACGGGCCTCCCGATATACACTGTTGGGATACGTCGTACGAACTCTCGCCTTAACAAAATACATCAGAGATTTTTTTCAATGGAGATGAGTAACTTCCTAAGCCGGAAGCTGACATTGTTGCATCCCATGTTGGATGTGAGACGATTGGCCAATCTCGTTCACCGATGTCAATCATGGTTATATCTGCAACACTCTTCTCCGCTGCCATGTATTTTCCAACCATATTTAAAACTCATCAGTGCCTCCTCTAGACACAATCGAAGAACCCTTTGTAACCAACTTACTTGTTAAGTTTGTGCCCATAATAAGAAAATAAATCGGTGCAGACCATGTTGGATGTGATAAGGGGTGGACGATCTCTTTCACCCGCTTCAACCATGGTTGAATCCACTAAACCCTTCTCCAAGTCCAATGTCTTTTCCACTTTTTCTAAATTTCAATTTCCCAAACCGTTAACTAAAGTCGGATCAATACCAACATCCATTGACGAAAAAGCCGCAGTCGATGAAGGTGGAGGATCGGACGGCCGCTACCGTTCTAAAGCATCGAATCTGGAAGCGCCTGAATCATGCTTCGTATTAACCCTAGATGCACTCGCAATCAATCTCACCATCATAAGTCTTATATCATGCTACGAGAGCATTTTCTCTAGGATCTAGTTCATTGTAAAAGCAGTTTTGGAGAGGATTTTTTTTTGTTAAAATATGAAGAAAATTTTGGACCAAAGATTTTCTTTTTAAATACTAAATAAATAACTTAATAAGGCGTAATATTTAGTGAAAATTATTAAATTTCTGGATTCTGTTTAGTTTAATTGTTAATAGCTTTTTTTTTTTTTTTTTGTTAATAAGTAACTATTAGATCTACAGTTGTCAATAGTTAGATTGATAATAAACGATAGAAATTAAAATAGACATTTAGCTAGTTGACAAAATATATTTTTCTAATTTGTAACTTTTTATTTGTATATATCAGAAGTTTGGAAAAAATATATATACAATTGAGAAATTGTTACAATCATCAACCCAATGACAGAACAATATAAATCAATATAATGTTTACATTTCAAACAGACTTCAATACCCTTTAAATCTCTTGGTCTTTGATATAGAACACATTGACTGTCATTGTCGACTGTCTTAATCTGGTCGTCTGAACGTAACAGATTGGGCTTGACAAGATTGTTTCCGTAATGGGTATGACTCATGATGGGCCTCATAGATATGGGTCTACCTGTCATGGCTTTTACTTATTTGATTATCTCTGTCTACTTCATTGTGCCAT
>JAKUCM010006949.1:0-20446 GCA_023374145.1 Lepidium sativum | reverse complement strand
AAACAATTATGGAATGAAAAGTAATACAAATTTCTGGCCCTACCTTCACTTCACATATGCGGGCGTGTGCTTGAAATTTATTGTCTTCTTAGAGCATGTCCACTTGTAAAATTTTAGTGAATTTCTTATGATTAAAAAAAAAAATTAAAAAAATAGTAGAGAAAAGAGTCAAGGTTCTAAAAGAAGATACTTGAATTTGTTATTATTATTATTATTATTATTATTATTATTATTATTATTATTATTATTATTATTATTATTATTATTATTATTATTATTATTATTATTATTATTTTTGACAACGACAAATAACATCAACAAAATCGAAAGGTCTGTCAAAAATTATAAAGCGGACAGTCTACCTGACTTAGTAAGGATGTCCGCTTTATAATTTAAGACTCTGGGTATGACTGAAAGCGAACAGGAAGAAAACCTAGTCGAAAGCCGTCGAAACTCCTCCTGATATGGTAAGAACGCCGGCCACTCCTCTGGGGACACAAAGATGTGGTAGACTGTCTCACAATCCGTCGATATCTCCACTTCCTGGAATTGAACTTCCAATAGCGCCTTCATCGCCCAAATCACGGCCTCCATCTCCGCAGGCAGAGCTGATAAACACTGATGACCTTGTCTTGATCCCGAACATATCCCCTTCACTGAATCTGGAAAGCAAACCCACCCGAACCCCGTATAAAGGTCAGTGTCTTTCCACGACGCGTCCATATAGCATTTATAGCCTGTGAAACTGAGATTAGCTGTGGTAGGAAATATCATCGTCGACTTGTACGAATCAATCTTGGATAAACTTAATCCTCGCATATCCGTAGTACCCTTACGGGCCACAGTCCTATCTATATAATAGGATTGAGCCCGACCCAAAACAACTCTTGGCCAAATCCTCTTGTGCAAAACAAAATCCATTTCGAGCTTTCTAAATATACCAAATAATCCAAGGAAATACTCCAGAATCAGTCTGAGTTGGGACTCTGTATCTTAGAAAATTGAGATTATGCCATACTGACCGTCCTGGAAACACTCCCGACATAGATGGAATAACTGATAAAGCTCATACTTGAACTGTCGGTGAGCAATCAAATAAGAAATGGTTAATTGTTTCATTCTCCATCCCACAACGTTGACACCTGACATCATGTCCCAGTCCACGTCTGACCAAGTTTTGGTAAACTGCTGTACTTCCTGTTAATGTTTGCCAAAGAAAGTGTTTTATCTTTGGTGGGCAATTTAATTGCCAACACTGCTTATATAACATATCAAAAGAAGGACCAAAGATTCGCCTATCACCCTCCGGTTTATTTTTAGCCAACTAATAGTCTGATTTGACAGTGTAATGCCCTGTCGTTGTATAGTACCATCCCCAATAATCCATCCTTCAGCATCTTGGCACCCGGACTACTAATATTAACCTAATATCTCGTGGATCAAAATATTGGCGAACTAAAATTTCATTCCACTGACCGGTTTGCCGGTCAATAAATTGATCAACCGTCAAATCCGGGAATAAGTACAAATCCGACCAAAGTGTCGGCCGTGGCTTTATGTCTGGAATCCAATAATTTTTCCATACCTTAGTCTGCTTATCATCCCCAATTTTCCTAATTAGGTTTTTTAGGATCAAAGGACGGGCTGAAATGATACTACGCCAGCCATACAACGCCAGTGGTCGTAATGGAGTCTTCAAAATACACATGTCGTTATAATATTTCCCCTTAAACACCCTCACCAGAAGCGAATCTGGGAATTCAAGAAGACGCCAAATCTGTTTTGCCAAAATAGCCGTGTTAAAATCCTCTAATGTGCGGAAACTCAAACCCCCTTATGCCTTGGGTTTACATATCTCTTCCCACTTTTTCCAATGAATACCTCCATTAGACCCATAATTTACCCACCAGAAATTAGTTATGGTTGACTGAACTTTTTGTAGCACAGACTTCAGAAGTCTATAACAGCTAATGATATACGTTGGTATAGCCGTAAGGATAAATTTAATCAAAATTTCCTTTCCACCATTTGATAAGAATCTGCTAGACCAGGTAACAACCCTTGCCTTCAGCTTCTTGACAACAAATGCAAACACTTTTGTTTTAGATCCACCTATATTTTCTGGTAGACCTAGATACATCCCCATTCCTCCTAAATTTTGGATATCCAAAATTTTCTGAATCGGAGCTTGAACTTCCAAACCAATCTTCTTACCAAATTTTAAGGAGGATTTGTCAAAATTAATTTTATGATCCGAGAGGAACTCATACTCTTCTAGAATCTTTCTAATATGCATTGCTTCTGCTTGATTAGCTCGATAAAAAAAACAAAGTATCATCTGCTAAGAGGAGATGAGAAATTGTCGGACAATCACGACCGATTTTTATACCTGTAATGCATCGGTTCCGTTCTGCCACTTGCAATTTGGCTATAAGAACCTCAGTACACAACATAAATAAGTATGGTGATAATGGATCCCCTTGTCGTAATCCTCTATGACGAATAATATCTCCTTCTGAGATTCCATTAATTAATACCGAGTATTTTACACTAGTAATACACCACATAATACATTTTATCCACTGAGCACATAAACCCAATTTTGTCATAAGCTCCAATAGGAAATTCCACTCCACTCTATCGTATGCTATGCTCATGTCTGTTTTTATGGCCATAAAATTTTCACTTACCGAACTATTTGTTCGTAAAGCGTGTACTATTTCCTGGGATATCAAAATATTATCCGAAATCAAATCAACCGACCCGCAACAAAAGTCGACTGTGTTTCAGACAAAATTTTAGGTAGTAATCTTTTGATCCTGAGACACAAGACCTTTGCTATCAATTTGTACTCGATATTGCATAAACTAATTGACCGGAATTCTGCCATTCTACTTGGTCGTGGAACATTTGGGATTAGACATATGTTTTTTTTTATTTAAACTTTTATCAAACACCCCGGTTCATAGAAAATTATTCACTAAGTCCACCAGATCTCTCTTAATTATCTCCCATGAGTACTGGAAGAACAAAGCCGGCATACCATCTGGTCCCGGAGTCTTGTCTGGATCCATTAGAAAGAACACTGTTTTTACCTCTGCCTCGGTAGTAGGTCTAATCAATAATTGATTGTCCATATCTGATACCCTACTATTTACGTCATCTATGTTAACTTCTTTGATACCATTACTTGTAAAGAGATCCGAAAAATAGGTTGAAGCCTCGTGTAACACCTCAAAATCTTTTTCAACCCAGTGACCCCATTTGTTCAGTACAGTCATTCGATTGCGTGCTCTTCACTGTCTAACCACCGCATGAGATAATTTTGTATTATTATCACCTTCTTTCAACCATTTGTTCCTACTTTTTTGTTTCCAGTAGACTTCCTCCTCTACATACGTCGTCCTCAACTTTTCAGTCGCCTCACGTAATGCAGCATTTGTCTACTACGGGAATACTATTAAGTACCTCAACGGTCCTCTTCCAGTATACTATTTCCTGTCTCCGTGATTGGAAATTTTCACAACGCCAATGTGATATCTCCCTGCGGCAAAATCTAATTTTCTCAGCCAATGACGGAATTCTCTTTTGTCCATTTCCAACCCTATTCCAGCTTCCTTCTACTATATCCTTAAAACCTGTTTTTCCTAACCAACACTTATCAAAATAAAAACGCTTTTTTGGACCCACAAAAGTTTGATATTCGGAACTAACTAATATAGGACGATGGTCCGAGCCTACCATATTCATATATTGTATCTCTGATTTAGGAAATAGACCATGCCATTCCCCATTACCATATGCTTTATCTAAAACACAGCGCACAATCCCTGTATTACGGACCCCTCGCCATGACCAAATATTTCTTTTTTTTTGGAAATTCTAAAAAATTACAGTCTCTTAACATCTGGTTGAAACTCATAAACGACGATATGTTTCTAAGAACACTGCCTTGTTTTTCATGATTCCTGGTTATCTCATTGAAATCCCCACTAATTATCCATGGATCTGACTGGGTAATACCCGTCCTTTTAAGTTGTTCCCAGACATATGATCGTCTTTGTTTGACCGATTCTCCATAAATGAATGTTATATATGATCTTTGACCAAAAAATCTAATGATATATCTATTAAATTTTTATCCTGATAATTAATTGTTACATTGTAATTATCATGATAAAATAAGGCCAGACCCCACTAGTTCCCATTGGTTCAACAGTTGTCAAATGATTAAAGCCCAAATGTGTTTGTATTTTTTCTAGAAAAGATATTTTATTTTTAGTTTCTGATAAAAATAAGAAATATGGTTTACATAACTGCCAAATAACTCTAAGATAACTTATTGTAATTTTATTGCCTAATCCCTGACAATTCCAACATAACAATTTTAAAATCATAAAATATACTTCATGGAACCTTTTTCTTGCTCCTTAGCTTTCCCCTCTTTGGGTTTGAATGTCTTAGGTGTCTTCCTAGGCGACATCGTGCCCGCCAACGCCAATTTCCTCGTACTAATACCCCGAAGAGGAGTCGAGTTTCTAGACCCCGCCTTGCCCATTATGGCTTTAGACTTCCAGTTTTTTGCCTCTTTACCCATTTGTAACTTTTCCACCATCTCCGCATGTAAGTTAACTTGTTCTAAATCTGTCAATTCCTTTTGACTATGCAAATCTGCCGCCAAAGCCAATTCATTGAGATCCGCCTCTGTCACCAGATATGTACCATCCTCTGCTCGATCATCAACCACATCACATTCCTCACCATTCAAATTCTGCACCGAGGCATCTTCTAATGCATCCATAGTCTCCAAAAACTCCAAGAAAGGCATCTGCTCATCTGCAGGAAGCTGTGATGTCTCAGCCACCTCAGTCCCTGATCCATCCAATGTTAGATCTTTTTCCTCTTGAAACAATGGTCTTCGAAATTTCTTTGCTGAGTTCGATTCCAAACTAGACTCTGCTTCCTGATCATGAAAGTATTTCAATGACAGAGTTACAATAAACATGTCATCTGAATCAAAATTTCTTGAAAGAATTAATATTACCTTCTCGGATGATTCTCTTTGTGGCTGCAATGTAGAGAGCCCTCTGCCTCTCTTGCTTTGCCTTACTCTATCTTTGCCAATTTATGACACAGCCGGTAAACCAGAACCTTTATTAATACCCAACACCACCCCTTTATATGTTCTATTTCTCTCAAGGTGACCTAGTTTCCTAGAATTATCAGCACTTAAGACTCCATTCTCTGTTTTAGCCTTGTAACATACAAAGACTTCATGAGTCATTCTAAAACATAGACTGCAAAATCCTTCTAATCGGCGATACTCAATCATCACCTTCGATTCACGACCCTCTTCAAATTCCAATAATGAGGAAAATATCAAAGGCTTAGAACATGATATCCCTATAAGAACATGTCCCTTCAAAACATCAATACTTAACACCAAACTCAAAGAACTAGCTACCAATCGATAAACCTCCTCGACCCTATATTTAAAGGGAATTCCCGTTATTCGAATCCATAACCTAATAAAATTTGGGTGATTTGCATCAGCCAAAGGTTTCCATGGGGCATAGGAAACCATCCACCCGTCAAAATTTATTGAACTGTTATCTAAAACACTAACCATATATGATTTTGTTTGAAACTCAAATTGGAAGCGTCCATTTCCTAAGTTAAGACCATTTACATGCCCCACTAAACCCCAAAACTGTGGCATTTTAAACAGAAACGTATCCACATTTTGCATCATAGGGTTAAGACAATGTCCCATCATAACCTTCGAACTCCTAGCTAACAAATCAGAATTATCGATTTTAGGAATCTTTATTTTCAGTATCCGGGGCGGTGACTTTGTCATCCTACCCTTCTTTGGTGGAACCATTTGAGACATTATAGACCCTAGTTTACTGCAGGTAGATACTACTTCTAAGCTAACAATAGTTAAAGAAGAAAGCGTTGTGAAAGAGAAGCTGAACCTTCTCCTTAAATATTTGAAAGAACCGACTAGAAAGCACAATCTTAGCCTAGGTTCACGCCTCAATATAATCCTATTTTTTAGGGATAACAACTGTAGAGAGATTTCCCTATTTAATTGTAATATAGGATTTAAAAACCACCAAATCACGTTGATAAGGTTACTATTAAACTGTATCCATATTCTAAAGATAATTTGAATTTTTAATATTATAGTTCTTAAACTATTCAAAGATATATTTAACAACAACTTGTTTCTATTCAAATTTGAAAACAAAACATATTCCGCAGAAAATCACATCTTAAACAGAGCCTTTGCCAATACTGACTTTTGAATATTGAGATCCTTAGACTTTTCTCTCTCGGATCGCATTCCCATTAAGCCTTTTGGACAGTCATGATTCTTCAATTTTTGAAGCAAAGTACCGATCTTCCACCTAAGAAAAGATCTGGAGCCATACACTCTTTTTAGTACCAACATATTTAACCACCAGAGTTCCAATTTAAGACTAATATCGCTATCATTGAAGCAACGAGACCCAAAACAATTTGTCCTTTGAAAACTAGAATAATCCATCACTTGACAATCATCCTTGTTTCCTACCACATTACTCAAGGAAAGACATAAAAACCATAACATATGAGACTTCCCTACTAACCCATAGTGCCAAATCAATACTACCGTAGTATTTTGTAATCGATCCCTAAACCGGATCAAATCAGAAACCTTATATGTAGCAAATTGAACAGAGAAGGCCATTAGCATCTTCATTTCCAACACATCTAGAAACACAATGCATAACACTTTCTGTTTCCAAATTAGGTGCATAGTCGAGAACAATCTTTCAACAACCAGTAAAAGTATTGAACCCCAATGTTGTTTCAATAGACAACCTATAGATCTCGAAATCATAACAACAACACATGCAGGGAAGGTAATATTACCCCTTACAATGTTGTCGTTCATCCGATTCTCAGAAAAAACAATCCACGATATCGTTTCTCCAAAAATCCAAATCGATTCCATTTTATCCAAACCTATAACAGATTTGAACTGAAATTTCATGGAAATAGCCTACTGTGACCAGTTTCGTCATCTATTATAAATCTCAACCCTCAGATCTACCAAAACACACAAATTGAAGATGTAGATTGAGCGATAAAGAAATAAAACTTATATGTTGCCGGGATGTAGTCGCAAGCCCTCCAAAATCAACCCCGAGTATTGAAACCAATGGTGAGCCCCCTCCGCTGAACACCCAAACCTCAACCGATTTAGGGTTCAGATTTTGCAGAGATCCCACGATAGGAGCCTACCCAACTCGAAGACAGATCCCACCCTAATCCTCGATTGGGGACCATGCAAAATCACTCACCGTCGCCTCTGAGAAGCCGCCGTATATCGCTGTTTGAATCGTCTGAGATCGCCTCTTCAGAGATCTTTCGGTTTTTTATTTTTGTTATTGAAGAAACGTTTCTTAACAAAAAAAATAAAAAATTTAAATAAAAAAATAAACTTTTACAAAATTAATAATATTTTATTAGTTTAGATACTAAAAAAAAAAATTAGCGATAGAGATGGTCTTACAAGTTTTACATTATTTATATAAACAAAAATAAATCATACAAAAACATTGATCATTAAAACATAAACCATATATGCATTTTTTTTCTTAACTACTTTAATTCGGTTTTTAGCTTTAATTTATGTTTATTTGTCTGATATCAAATGTTTTTTCTACCAGAATTCGATCTAAGAACACCATATGACTAACTCTTGCCATCTAAACCTTTAGACGATCACCATTAATGTATGCTTATATGTTTCAAGTTCTTTCATTGAATGTATTTACTCATTTTAATCGGATCAAACTAGCATTGAGACATATATTTCCAGAAAAAAAAAACTGTATTCTTCTTTTTGTTTCATTATAACCGCAATGAGTTATATTTACATTATGGACCATCACATATAAAACTAAAAGTACATACGCACATATTTTATCCATTATCTTAGTGTAATTGTTGTTTCTGTTTCTTGTTTGAAATGTAATGTTCTTTGTTTTATTTAATAACTCCATAAGAGATAAGATATACACTGTCCTTTCAAACCTATACACAATATCATGGTATGTCCATTGACACGACGTCTTAACTTTATTTGCGTATTGTCTTTATTTGTTCATGCGAAATACACTGATATTTATTTATTGGTCCAAAATTGAACATAATGTTAATTTTTGTATACTATATACTATAGACAAGATCCATCCATAACCTAAAAAATCAAATTTCTTATATCAAAATTATTAGCTGAGCTGTTTAAGCCACTAGAATAAAGAGAACTTGACAACTTTTACATATGCCAATATAGTTAGAAAATAAAAGAAATGACTTATGTTCTATTTATAGTTAAAGTTTGGCCTAAAGATCCACTAGTCAAATGGGAAAGGTAGTTTACTTTTAATCAAATGATGCTAGGGTCATATCTAGATTTACTCTAATGGTTATTGCAATTTTGTGTACGCCATACATATATGCATGCAAGGATTATTAAATAATGATGATAAATATAAATTGAAAATATTATATTGACTCTCGTAAAGAAAGAAGATGGATACAAATATATATAGGAGTTGATTTAACATAATTATTCTAACAGAATCATATTAACATAAATACAAATTTCAATAATATATTTACAAGATCTCTACATTAATATTAATATGAATATCTTCTAAATGCTACTATAAACTCTTTCAAATTTAAGGTAGTGATGAAGTGACAGCGGTAGAATGGTTTGAGATTGAAGGTGAGTTCTTATGGTTGTGAGCAAAGGTACGATCGATGTTTTCTTCTTCTTCTTTTCTTTTTGGTGAAACTTTAGGAAAAAAACTTAAAAAGAGATAAAAATGAAAAATAAATAAAAATATTTTGGGATATTGAAGAGTAGGAGGATAGGAAGTTAGATGGCTTAAATTCAGAGGTTTACTATAAACATGAATTAGAAAAATAGTGTTTTAATTGAAAAAAATAATTTCAATGCTTAGAGAAAAATAAAAAATAACAAGAAATTTGATTGTTTGATCAAAACTTTGGAGCAAAGCTACTCTGATATTATATTGCATAGTGATGAGAAGTATAGATTGTAAATATTATATTGATTCTCATAAAGAAAATGAATACAAATATACATATATAAAAAATTGATTTAACCTTATTATTCTAACAGAATCATATTAATATAAATACAAATCTCAATAATATATTTACAAGATTTCTGTATTAATATGGATATTTTCTAGATATTTTATAAGGATAACAACTCAGCAAGATACAAAGAAAATATGTATATTAGTCATTTAGATTCTCTTCAATATACTGTATTAGACTATTAGACTATTAATTATCTTTACTCCGAAAAACTATGTAGACAATAATGTCACGATTTTTTTTTCAATTTAAGAAAAACACTTAACAATGAGTTCTCTTTTTCCAACGAACAATCTCAAACCCTACGGTTCGAGCAACCCGTGAGTCACCCCACGACTTCTACAAGTTTTTGGATTTAGATAGATGTAAAGTCAAATTTTTGCACAAATACTATGTTTTTAATAAGTTTTTCTACAACCCTAGAAAATAGAATAGTTATAAAATAGGACTTCTACATATTATTATGACTGCTACAATAAAATTTAACAGAAATGGAGTCTATATATGATATTTATCTAATACAAAAATTTTGAAACCGGAAAAATGTTTTAGGTTAAGTGTTATTTTGTCTTTCTACTTCAATTTGATGTTATAGAATTTGGTTTTTCCCAAGAGAATTAATGAATTTGATAGAATCAGAGTTTAAATCAAAGTTTAAATTATTTTTTTATAAATAAGAATATATTGAGGGGGAAAATGAAGAAAAACAATCGGAATCCGATGCCTATTTTGTCGACCACTATGATAATTAAGGAGGTTACAGAAGTCAATGTTGCAGTCCCCACAATATGTTTATGAACAATAAAATATGAATAATGTGATATAATTAAATTCAGATGATTGGTTGGTGACTTGGTGCTTACGACCCACCACTCACATACATCACTAGCTTCGTAATGACTATTCAATCCCATTTGTAGTCAGGAGGTGGATGTTCATTATTTCTAGCGATCGATTACCTAATTCAATACCTATATTTACAGCTCCACTCTTCAACAATTATTAGATGACTTTGGTTTTGTTTCTTCTGGTCTCGGTTATGCATGTAGACTCTATTTCTTTTGTTTCATAAATGTCCGGTTCTAACTAATAGAAGATACATATGTAATACAGAGATGAGTGAAAACCATATGAAGTGGTTGTCGTGGTAAATGTACATGTTCTGATCATTACGATTTTGTTCATACAAGTTTTCCGTTGACCGTTGATCATGTCTACAAAAAAACTCTTAATTTTGGATTATTAATTTTATGTGAATCTACTTTCTATCATGGTCCCGTAGCTCAGTTGGTTAGAGCGTTGGTCTTATGAGCCGAAGGTCGCGGGTTCGAGCCCCGCCGGGACCATACTTTGGTTACATATTTGGCTACTTGACCAATTTTTTGCTAGTACACTCGAAACTCACGTGGCTCTCATGGTCCTAAAGGTATGCTTACAATAATGGCCAAGAAGGTAGAGAAAATTTCAGTCGTATATATATCGTATAAAAGTTAATTATTATGAAGTATATAACATCTTGAAATTACAAGACATTTGGAAGAATAGTATGAAGAAAAATATTTGGTGGATAAATTAAGAACCCAGAGGTATATGCAATTTTACTCGCAGAGTAGAGTAAAATTTAAAAACCTTTAAGATGAGAGTTGTTTGTGATTTTGTGGTAATAGTTGTTTGTTTAAATTCAGTCCATGAGTTTGTAGCGCTTCTCTTGCACTCCAGAAACTCCCATCTGTATCTCTATGATAGTGTGAAGTGGCATCTGATGAAAACATACATAAGTAGGAATGTTGTTACTTGTTAGTATGGTACATGCAAATTGAAACCACAACTTTCTGAAGTTTTATTATCACTCAATGGTTGTATCTTAATCTTTCTAATTCAGATTACCTCGATCTGGGGTATTTCTTTGAGGGGACGATCCGCAAAATATGCATATAAGGCTCTTAGAACAGCCTGCGTAGATCCCAACCATAAGAGGAAAATAGGAACTCGGTTAAAATTTTAAAAGAGATCGTTTGGGGTATAACCTGGTGAGATATAACGACGACGGGAGCTCTTTGTCGTTCCAATTCAATGATCACAGGTTCAAGCCTGCGGTATCAAGGAAGCAATATTTACCTGAGGTTTATCTTATGACTGAGCATTCAAGAAGTAGAAGAGAACATACCGTTGAATCACATCAAGATAAGATTCTCCACGAGGGTATCTGTATCGCAATTTGTCCTTTTTCCGAGATCTGCACAAGATGAGTTAGAAGAGTCTGAGATCTTGTTGCATGTTTCAGGATTGATATAATTGTGAAATACAAGCTGTCCTTTGTTTTCTTCAATAATAGATGATCCAGAATCTTGGCTTTGTGATGACCAAAACTACGAAAAACCAATAGAAGACCAGTCTACCTCTCCATCTATAGTTACAGATAGAGAGCCCTTATCCAGCTTTGTTCACAAAATATGATTTGTGCCACTATATTGGAGTAAATTTGTTTGCATCCATCTTTTCTTTTTTCATGCGATTTTAATATGCATACCAGAATACGAGGATTTTTTGAAAATCAGAACTGGTAATGCTTTGTTACATCTAATCAAGTCACTTACTCGTATTCTTCTGGCATGTCCCTCTTTATCTCTTCATATGTCATCCCATCGCAAACTCCAGCATTAATCTCGTCCAAGGCACGCCATTGCACCTATAATAAGTATATGAGAAATTGATTTCTTCGCTACAAAAGTATTTTACATCTTCAAGAACCAGACCACTGGCAGTAGGTAAACAAACCTTGGGGAATCCGACAATGGAACCTGCTGTTAAGTTTGTTCTCTGAAGAGTACTGGTCCAAATCTGAAATTATTATTTAGCATATGCTGAAAAACCTTATGATTCCAAATCAACCAAAGTATGGAACTGATTATTCCCGAGTTCAATGCCTAGTTTGTTGTACTAGTATTACATCTCACTGTCCATGTCCAATTGACCAAGGCTTATTCTTAATATAGAGATTAGAAATTGGTATAGTGATTCAGCCTGTCCATATATATTCTTAACAAAAAAAATTATGGTGTCCCTTAGTCCTGATACACTTTCTACAACTGAATTCACCTAAGCATATGATATGTGACTAGAATTTGACTTAAAATTGTTGGACGTAAATATCAAGGTAACGAAAAAATGATGATCCAGGCAAGCAAAGGAGGATTGCCATAGCTATTGGTGCAAGAAATGCAGTGGCAAGTCATTATCTCACATTGATCTTGTAAGTTTCAGAAGTTGAATGTGTAACCTATACTCACCCTTAAGAAACAAACTATCACACATAAGTTATACCAAGGACAGGAAGCAAAAGGATTCAAGCTTGAACAGGTTCATTTCTTACCAGAAACTTCTATTGAATTCCCATATAGTGATACGTGTTTTATTGTACCCAGGTCAAGTAACAAGGTTTCTTAGACACAGTTTCCAGTGCATCAAAATTTCTACAATCGTAGCTTGTTTGTGTTTGTGGTACTTACCGAAGCAGCCTTTTCAGATTTAAGTCTCTTTTCAACAAAGTCGGCAAGTTTCTTGGCATAAAGTTTTCCAGATTCACTGCGAAGTTGCAAAAGGTTATGAAATACTTTTTTGGCATTTGAATAAAAAACCAAACTTGGATCTAAGGTTAGCATTTCATGAGGCGATATTTTAAAAAATAATCATAGCACGAAGTATCGGCAAGGGTCGTCAAGCCAATCTACGGGGTGGATTCATACAGAGCGGAAATGTACCTTATTACACTGTCGCCTCCAATTGTGCCTCTAACATTGTCCATACTTTCTCCATGCCGAGTGAGTAGTATTGGTCGTGGAGTTAGATGTGTATTCACCTAAAAGAAAAAAGCGCCTTCAGAAATCTATGATGCCGTAATCACGTAAGGTTATTATAATATAACAGTGACCCATGCAAGTATATGACTTGTAAGCTTGATTTGCATGTTGAAGACATGTCAATATAAAAATCAGTTTAACTCGGTATAATAAGATTGTACCAAGAAAAACACAATTCGTCCAGGAAGGTAACCACTAATATTGTTCACCTGCGATAAGAATAGAATAACAGTCATGGAGAGTCAAAACTATCAAGTATCATATTGAGATTTAGATTAAAAGAACTAGCCATGTGAAACGTAAAGCATTTAACAGAAACAAATAGAGAAGTACTTGTATCTGTCCACCATTCCCGCTGACCATATCAATCATTTTGATGTAAGAACCTTCTTCCACAGGCTCATAAACCTGGCAAAAAAGAGTAAACTCAACATATGTATAAGTGAACCAGCCTTAAAAGAAAGTAACTAGGACACGTTTAGAAACTGCAAGTTTGTATACCGACCCTTTCATAATTGGCTAAACGGTCTCTAAAGTCTCGTACTCCAGCTTCGAAATCCGTTCTGCGGCGTAGGATAAGCATTTAGCTGACCGGTGAAAGAGTATCACTAGGATGAAAATAGAAGTGACTGAGAGAGCATCATACTCTTCAGAATAGTCAGGACTTTGCTGGATTTTAAGACGTATGTTTCTTTCAATAATGCGCTCATCATTGCATAATGTTTCCAGAAATATGATCTACAAAATAGATTAAGGTGAATCAGTTACGGAGGATCATTTCAATTCTAATATTATTCGAAGGTGGCCATCACAGCATTACAAGCGTGGCATCAAAGCAATTTTTTGAAAATAGACATTGCTAACCAAGCTGCTGTCCACAGAAAAAAAAATAACCGTGCCATTATAAAAGAAAGAGCATCACAGAATATCAATCATTACCTTACACTTCCCTTCAGCCATTTTCATCAACATATTCCGTCTAGCTCGAGTGCTATTAGTTGCATCAAAGATTCCGACCTACAGCTTAAACTATTTACAATGCAAGATGAAAAAACCAGGAACTTGCCCCTATCCCAAAGATACTTACTTGACCACCTTCTTGCATCCAAGCTATCATGTCCTCCATTGCAAGTGCTGCTACCTAGTGGCATGTGATATATTAAAACTATGTACAAAGAAGAAAATAAACAGTGTTAACATTGACCAGAGAATTAAAACATCTCCCGATATGACAATTTAATATGAAAATACCATAAGAATGATTTAGAAGCGACAACCAAAAACTCCCTAAGTTAAACTATTGAAGCTTTCACTTACCTCAGTCCGTGCCTCTACACCTTCAGGATTGTCACCTCGGAAGAAATCAGCAGTCTGAAACAGGCTCATTCGTTGTCCATCACAAATCGTCCAAAAGGAGGATATAAATTATAAAATCTCGATACGAAACAAGCTTTACCTGGTTAACTCCATGTTTAAGCCGTCGGTACTGCAAAGAAATGGAAAAATGATTGAGTCAATCTTTCCTAAACTTTGCTTTATGACATAATATAGTCAATCTTTCCAAAAGTTTACTTTATTACAGGATGCGCTAAACAAAATTAATGATTAGTTACAACTAAAACAGCAAACCTTTCCAACATTAAAATGTTTAGTATCATGTCCCAGCCAGCGTAGATATCTTGTCAACTTTGCTGCAGTAAAAGTCTTTCCTCGAGCTGGCAAGCCAACCTAATACAATTTGATGGGACTGGTGTGAATCAGAACATTTAGTCTTTTTTTTTTCATTTACGTGCAGTTAAAGAAACTAGCTAGCCACAACAATGTCCAGCTCCTAACAATCAAACAAGGAAACATGAGCTAAAAGACTTTCCGAAAGTATAAACAACATATATATGGCCAAAAATACCAGGACAATTGCTAGATGTCTATCTTCTTTTGGTCCAAGCATTTGATCAGCTACCGCTGCTGCAGCAACAGCTCCTGCAGCGGCTGGCATTGAATTCTAAAAAATAAAAGGATTAGACAGTGAGAATTCTGTCAAAGACTAACAATTCTGAAGACCGAATCTAGCTCAGGCTGAACCTTGGTTTGCACATCAGGTTTGGGATCAGCCAGAAAAGAGCCTGCGCTAACAGACTTGACTAGCCTTGGGGAACCAACACCACGATCAACAAATAGTCCCTTTTGACCATCTTTCTGCTGAAAAGGTGAGAATGTCCCCACTGACTTTGACTCATCCACTCCTGAAGCCGTATTCATGGGATCGGGAACAATGACCCTCATATCCTATAAGTAAAATATATCCCAATAATTAAATATAAAAGTTGACAAATAATTAAAGTAGGATCGTCATCTAATCTAAGTAGCACCTTTGCAGATGGCGCTCCATCACCTCTAACACTAGAATCTTCAGAACTGTTCGTTGCAGCTTTTGTAGTATTGTCTTTAACAAATGAACCAGAAGCTGAAAGAGATCGTGGGTTCTCTGCATTATCAGCTGCATAAACGAGTGACGAGTTTGCAGAAGGTGCAGGAGCAGGAACCTCATAATGCGCAAGATCGAGCTCTAAACTTCCAGAAGGACACTGCTGTTAGACATTAAAGAAAAACTCATTTTCAGGATTCCTCAAACCTTTAATTCTCTCCATGGGAATTTTATATGATTATAGGAAATTGCAGTCAAAAAAATTTTAAGTACGCGTAAGTGGGCAGTAATGGGGAGGCACAGAAAATCATTCCTGCTGATGTAGTTGACATAGCCAAAACATAGATGGAAGTAGCGGTATATCTGAGAAGTATAAGAAGAAAATACCTCGACAGGTGTTGGATTAGGATTTATGCTGACACCAGGAATTCCACGTACTGTAGAAGGCTGGATGTTCTCCCTATAAGCTCTCCAACTAGCAGCAAGATCAAATGGCGACACTCTGTCAGCTTTGATGAACACTCTGAATTCAACAATCACATCACCTTCCAGCCGAAACAGAGATAATCTAGCATCTCCTTGCAAAGAACCACCAGTGAGAAGCCTAGTTTGACCTTCTTCCACTATACAAGGCGTATTTCTGTTCTTTGGCTTCAACAAGAACTTGAAATCCAAAGTCTCTATACACGAAACCAAACCAAAGAAATAGGCGATGCAGAAGCTTAGATTGTAGTTCACAGTAAACGCGCTTCGATTAAAACATTGCTTCAACTAATATGCTAAACGTGTCCTCCAAATTGACTTTAAACTCACACAAATAAAACAATACCGTGATCAGGAGGAACAACGAAGCTCAATTCCGACATTAGTGCAGATTCACGACGCAACGGAAGCTGTTAAAGAAATTGAGAGAAGACGACTCAGAAACACCATCAATCAAATTCCAGATTGGATTATCGGAAGGAAAGATGAAGAAGATAAACAAAATAAAACCGATGCTCACAGCTTTTGAAGGATCCCAGGAACCGATGAGAGGAAGAGAGCCGTATACATGAGGAGTGAGCTCGCCTTCAACCTTAGAGTTCTCCATTTTGAGTGAAACGAATAGTTGACCTCCTCCGCCATTGGAACCATCGTCCTCTTCATCCGTATTCTTCGATGCACCCGACCCCATTGAAACCTCCCTCGCTATTCTTTTTCAAAGTTTTTTTCGTTTTGAATTAATGAAGAGGAAAAATAAGAAGAGATGCCTACCTGAAGAAATCAAACGGATAAGAGATTTGAGAGAAATAGAAGAAACGAAGCCGCTCCGCAGCTTTTTTTTGTTTTTTTTTCTTTTTCTGGAAAATTTTCGGTTGACCTCAGTGGTACATTAGAATATACCGGATAAGAGCAAATATGTGGTGGTTGGTTACTTGGTTCGGATCGTTTCGGGTCGATCGGGTCTGGTCAGTGATCGGTTTGTGTAAGAATAGTGAAATGTGTCCGGTTCTGTTAACCGAGTAATTATGGTTCGCGGCGATCAGTTCCGGCTTGTTTGTTTGTTATCTATCGCTTTGGGCCTATTTCTATATTTGGGCTTATTTATTTATTTGGGCCTATAGAGCCCACTGGTGATGGAGGCTCTGACACTGAGATTTATACCGATTGGGCTCCTCGTCACTCAGTACCTCAACATAAGAAAAACATAATGAAATCTACTTTCGTTGTTAGAGCGCCATGATGGAACGATGATGATCAAAACTTCGAAATTGGCGAGGTAAACTGGGAATTGAAATCTATTTATCACTCGATTCCTTGAAGAATTTATCTGAGGTTTGCTCCTTCGCTTCTTCTTCTACGTTTGTTTCGTCTTCACCGGAAGTTTTCCGTCGGTTTGAGACTTGATGTCTGTTTAGTCGACATCTAGCTTCGAAAATGAAATCGGACTTAAGAGTGCTGGTATCTTCAAATTTCAATGGCAATTTCAGTTTCTGGATTTGACTGTGGCCTTTGTTTCTGTGCTAGTTGCATTGAAAAATTGGGAATGAGCTCGAGACCTTGATATTAATATCTTTGCAAGAGCAACTAAGAGCCAAAAAGTAGTATAAGACTTGAATAGTACAATAATTTAGTCCTAGTTTCATGCATATACAATGCGTTATCTTAAAACCTTGATTACAACATGGTTCACTCTCTTTGTTACTGCACCTGACCACACAAGTCTTTTTATACACAAAATTAACTCAGAAGTTTCCAGAGATGTCAACAGCTACATCCTTATCTTCTGGGTTCACTTGTAGTGATCTTCTTGAGCTCATTAAATATGCGTAATGTTTCTCCGTCAAAACCTCCAGCAAACTGAATTGTACTAATGTTAGGAAATAACCGCAGAGATATGAACATGGCTTATAGAGCAAAATAGTATATGACTCTATACCTGATGTACTGTGTAGGCAAATCGAACCCCTTGAAGCATAAGATTTCCTTCTTTAGCGCCTCGATTAGTTTCCAGCTCATTGGTTATTCGCTTCATGTACGCCTGAGCTAGCCTCAGGGAGCTGTATTTTAGCTGCAACAAGGTATTGGTTCTTCAAATTTTCTGTCAAAGTAGTGGTGGATGTGAATCTAGGAAAATTTCTTCACCAGTTAAATAGTGGGTAACCATTCTTGAAGTTGGTCAAATGGCTGATTTTTTGTATGATAAATGTGATCTATATGTTTCATAGTTTGCTTTTGCGACAAATGTTTTCATTTTAAAGTAATAGTTTCAATCATAATCAACTAATCAGATTTTATTGGTATATACTGCAGCTGAAAGTCATCTACCTGTCCAATAATTCCTGTGTCGAGCATCCACTCCCATGGTATCTGAAAATCCTTGTATCTCTTCCTTGTACTGTCTCTCATCTTCTCTGTGCTGTTAACACTTTCCTCTAACCTGAAAATTGGAAGATTTAAGGCGATTAACTCTTGTAATTGGATAAGATCAAGAAGTTGCTAGTAATTATATTCTTTATACATACTCGCCTGTCTTGCAACGATTGAATTTTTTGCACGGCCTGCGTAAGAGAATCCTTTAGATTGTCTTTAAATGACAAAACCTCAGTTTCAAGGTTCTTTAGCCCTCTGTAATTGCAAGCAGCCTCTCTTAGTGAATCTGCTTTGCGTTCTGGCCATTTAGGGAAATGCTTTAGAACTGCCCTTTCATCAACCAAGGAAGATAGTTCTTCGTCTATCCACTTTATAAATGTCTCCACTTCTGATATGTTTGTAAATGATGCAGCCTCCACCTTACTAATCAAGGAATGGATATGATCTCTATGTTTGTCAGTGTCAGATTTAATCTGCAAGTGCACAAACACCATTAGGAGATCTTTTCTGGTCTATTCTAGATTTGTTAATGCATTTCTTCAATGATTGAGTTAAAATTCTTATATATGAGTTAACAGGACTTTATATCCATATGACTTCTCATCAAACCTCCTCTTCTAAGTTATGATGGACAAAAAGTTATCTTATACAGTACTTACATCTGAAAGATATTTGGAGCGATTCTCGATTTCACCAATCATGTTTTTGTTGAATGCAGGCAACAAAATTCCATTCTGCTTGATCTTGGTACCCATACAAGACTCTCTCTTTGTCAGAGCACGATAAAACTCTATAACTTCTGGAGCACGCCGCACAGATCTTTTTCCAAGTGTTGTCTTTGATGGAAGTGGTGGTGGTGGAGGCGGCTTTATTGTTGTAGATTGGTCTTCTACCACTGGCTTCGGATTTGGATTCCTGACCTCTTGACTCTTTGTGTTGCATTTGACGCTCTCTAGCACTTTCAAGTTAGATCCGTCTGTATTGCTGCCATCATATGAGCTCTGCAACTTCTTCCATAACATTGATTTTCTCTCATTGTCGTGTGCTTTAAGATTGGTTACTTGTGTTCTTAGGCGGGCGACTTCTTGACGCAGCTCATGATTTTCCTTCTCCAGTTTATCATTCCGTAGTAAAGAGGCTTGAAGCTCCTTCACCAAACGTATAAGGTCCAAATCATCGTCTCCGTTTGGTAACATGCCTGTATACCCCCTTATTCTAGTAGATGTGGGATTGAGTTTGTTTTACTTTGAAAGGCATTTTTTCGCCCTTTTTATCACATCCCTTTTACTTCCAAATGAAGCATTATAAACTCACCTAAACCTTTGATGTTAACTTTTGCGTATGGCTAATAGCAAATTTCAGTGCAGCCATAGAACAAGCAGAGCCTCTAGTGTGACCCCTTCTTTTTTATTGAGCCAGATTAAATCTGTTGGACTGAGCTGTAACCAAATCTGAAATACTATTGAGCATAGAAGTCGTTTAATTTGGAAACTCTGGGTCATCATCGTGAATGATAATATTCAAGATTCGTCATGCTTTGATGTGCGTGGTTTATCTAATTCCTTTATACTAATTATGCTCTCTGTTTTTTCTAAATTGCAGATTAAGTTAAAAGATCCCTGGGTCCAGAGCAAATAAGTCACAGGTAACAAATACTTCTTACTTAGCCATCCTAATCACGTAAGAAGTAAAAAACTGATAAGCTTTGATGAAGCTTCATTAGCTTCTAACTCGGAAGGAAAGGAGCCATTAAGTGTGACTTGTTTCCCAAGTAATTGTCATATGCACTAAGAAGTTTCCTGTCTCAGTCCCTCAACTACTTTTTAGTCCACCTCCTGTGTCCACGTATAAGGTTTTTAGATCGCGTTTTCATTTCCTAGCATCGTATAGAAGCCTCTTTTAGCTTGATAAACTAAAAAAGATTTCATATCTTGTAGATAGTAAACAACTATTCTTCGAAGCATTTATTGTGTCGTGTGATTTTACCATTCTTTGCAACTGAAGCAAAGGTAGACTAGAAAATGACATCGCACCATGCAATAGTTTCCCCTAAACTTTTTTTCCTCCTTTGATGTCATGTTTTAGTTTCAGGGTAATTCTAGACAAGAAAACATTTTGA
>JAKUCM010006948.1:0-19106 GCA_023374145.1 Lepidium sativum | reverse complement strand
GAGAGAGAGAGTTTAATTAGTTGATTTTTTTTTAATTACAGTTTTAATATTATATAATAGTTTATATGTTATAATCTTAGAATTTTGATTTGTTTATTTACTATATGACTAAATTAACTATCTATCAAATTCTATTATATAATTTATATTAATTTATTATAATATATTGTTATTAATATATTAGAATACAAAAATAGAAATAAAATATTATTATTTTGCTTAGAATATAATATTACGTATTTTTAAAAAATTGTGTGATTTGGGTAATGAAAAACTATTTTACATATTTATTTAGAATTATTTAAAATTATATATATATATATATATATATATATATATATATATATATATATATATCTGTAAATTAAAATAGAATAGATCAAAATTTACAATTAATTTAAAAAACAATTAAATTATTATAAAATTGTTAATATTATATTTGTGAGATGCTTGGTGTGTTACCAATGGAAATGAAAGTCAAGAGTGATATTCATGAAAATATCTTAAAATAAAAAATATTAAAAGTATGAATAGTGTGAATCCCAATTACCCATTGAGTATCACATCGAAGATGCTCTAAATTCCTCAATTTCTAATTTCCTTTTTATTCCCTTATTCTATTTATCTTTTTATTTGTGACAGCAGCTTCAATCCCGCGAGGAGTTCGGCGATGATCACCAATTAAGCACCGGCGAGCACAACACTCATTTCCACTAGATTATTAACAACATTGATTCATCAGTTTTCAGTCTCCTCGTATTGCAACAAATGCGTTTAGATAGAGATTTTGCAACTATTCCAACCTCTTAAGATTTCAGGTTTATGTGAAAGATCATTTCTTTCAATAGACAGTTACATGATGGAGCTATGTTCTATCGAAACTTCGGCCATGATGGCTCACCACTTGATGTGATCCGATCATGCAAATTTATGCAAACAGTACAATGCAATAATGTTACTAAACAATCCCAATTGATTGATCGTTTTGTTTTCATCTTTCTCTAGACATGGTAAGCTTGAATTCTATGCAGGGTGTACAAAAAATATGGAAACGAATAACATCTAGTCTAAGTATTACCATCTGTATGAACAATACAATTAACACCCAAAAATCTGATAATTCGAGCGGACCTGAGTCACTCCTACGATAAAAAAAAGCCCATTCAGGTCCATTTACGAGAATGATCCATTTGGACAACCAAAACGACATCGTGGTCTTTAGTGATTTTCGGTTCTGCTCGCTCAATGTAAATCATAAGCGTGTTGGTTTTAAACTTATAAAATTGAAGAGAAATTTGATAAAGAAAGAATTGCTCAAATAGAGCAAAACTATGCTCTAATTACCAAAACAGTTTTTGTTCTAAAAAAAAAAGAGTAAAGGGTGTAATTACGATTCTGGTTCTCTGGTTAATTTCACAAAACAAAGGAAACCTAACCATCGTTAACCTATTTTTCTTTTCTTCGTCGTCTTACTCATCGTCTTCGTCGTCTTACTCATTGTCTTCTTCGTTGCTTTTTTCTTACTCATTGTCTTCTTCTTCTTCTTCTTCTTCTTCTTCTTCTTCTTCTTCTTCTTCTTACTAGTCGTCTTCATTGTCGTGTTCTTTATCAAAGGTAAGTTTCTTCTTTTATTATTCTTCTTCTCCTCCTCTTATTCTTTTTCTTCTTTTTCACGGCGACATTTGGGTTCGTCGTTTACGTAGACATTGGGTTTGTCCATTTTGCGACATTTGGGTTTTTGTTCTTCATCTCTTTCTTTTATGGTTGTCAAGTAGAGTTCTTCCCTGGTATGAGCCAATGTGATATAGTTTGTAACTAGTTGTGAGGGTTTTGATTGAGAGAGTAAGGGTGAAGTGTAGTAGAGATAGGCTTAGTGTAGTAGAGTTAGTCTGACGTTTGGTAGAGGTATGTTGTAGTGTAGTAGATTTAGTCTGACGTTTGGTAGAGTTAGGTTGTAGTGTGGTAGAGTGGAGTTAGGTTCTAGTGTGGTAGAGTTGGATTCCGTATAGTAGAGTTTGTCTGACGTTTAGTAGAGTTGGGTTCCGCGTAGTAGAGTTGGCTTGTAGGGTGAAGTGTAATAGAGTTAGTCTGACGTTTAGTAGAGTTGGGTTTCGTGTAGTAGAGTTGGATTACTGATTACGATGATTTTGTGGAGATATGTTGTAGTGTAGTAGAGTATATTTGCATGTAATGGAGTTGGGTTTTTAATGTTTATCGTTTGTTTTCATCTTTTGATATGGCTGAGAAGAAGTACCCGGAGAAACTTTTCAGACACGGTCTACCGGTGATGAAGAACCAAAGCATTAACCATTACTACAATATTAAAAATATCAGTAATATAATCAAGGGTATTGGTGAGGATGCATATGTAGACATAAAGGAGAACTCTTGCCTAGGCGTGTTTCTGAAGCTCGCAGACTCGGACTACACATTTACAAGGAGGCATATACAGTATTTGTTGATGCATCACCTACTGATTAAAAAGAAGTATGAGATGTGGGTGTTGTTTGGGTCTCGGCGTACAAGGTTTTCTCTACACGAGTTCGCGGAAATCACGAAACTTAATTGTGATAACTTTGAGGAGTCTTCTAATGTGGCAGATGTAGCCCAAAAGAGCGTTGGGAAGAAATGGATTTAGGGGTTGGTGAAGGCCCTACATGGGTAAAGTTGAAAGATGTGTTGGGGAAATGTAGAGGGTGGTCTTTCAAGAAGAGGAAGATGGTAGGCTTTCTAGTGGTGTTGCATGTAGGGGTTTATGGTTGTCACTAAAGTAGTAGGATTCTTTTTAATTCTGCGAAGTTGGTTGCAAATTTTGAGAAGTTCGAGAGACATGCATGGGGAAGAGTGGCGTTTCAAGAACTGATCAAATTAATCAAAAGTGCAGCTTACAAAAAGGGCACTTACATTCTACATGGGTTTGTGCATTCAGCTCTGATATGGGCATTTGAGTCTATCCCCATACTAGCTGAAATATTTGGGGATCAAAGATAAGGTGACGTCCATATTCTATGATGGAGACCAATCAAAAACAAGCCATTGAACCCGAGGAAATTGTGAAGTTGGAGCAACAGAACACGGAGGGTGGAAAGGTAAATTGATTTCGTAGTAGAGTTGGTTTAGGTGATTGATAGAGTTCATTTACCGTATAGTAGAGTTCATTTTCAAGTACAGTGGAGTTGATTTTACTCCAGTAGAGTTCAATGCAGTAGAGTTCAGTTTAGTAGAGTTCATTTACGTGTAGTAGCGTCATTTTGACAGCTTAGTGGAGTTCATTTATGTGTAGTAGAGTTGATTGCTGGTTTAGTAGAGTTCATTTATGTTTAATAAATAGCTTATTCTCGTCTACTAGGTACGTCTTAAGCAGCTGACTACACAGCCTCTGGAGATAATGCCTCTATTGCCAGACGATATTGCAGATCCCAAAGTGGACACCATGCTTGGAAACATATTTGCCTCCAGTCTAGATAAATCCGCATGTGACATAAGTAATAAGAGGAAGGCAGATGCTTATGTCGAGGAGAGGATGAGCAAGCATAGTGCTCATTCAAATGAGCAGGTGAAGAAAGGCAAAGAGAGTATAAAACATAAGGAAGAGGTCAAACATAAGGAGAAAAAACAGAAGGTCGAGGAGAAAAAACACAAGAAAGAAGAGAAGAGACAGAAGAAAGAGATGGATGACTTCACTACCTTAAGGGATGTGGTGAAAGTCGTTAAAAAGAAAAAGTAGAAGGCAGAGGAGTGCATTGCTTGACACTCTTTTGACAAAAGCCTTCGAAGGGATGAGATACGATCACAACGTGTTTGCTGATTATTTATATCATCTGGAGGAGACCAGGCTGGAAACCAGGACAGACATGTCCATGCTTGCTGACCGTGTTTTTAAGCTGTAGCATAACACCTTAGACAATAAAGTCATGCTTGAGAGGATTCTTAGGCTGGAAGAGACCAGGGCGCAACCATATGTTTATAGCCTGGAGAACAAAAAGGCTGAGAATGGGGATAAGGGTGGTGGTCAGAAAACTCCACCATATCAAACTCTTGAACCTCTAAATCACGAAGAAGACGTAGAATGCCCCTAAATATGTGAACCTTAAATCGGTATGTAAGGCTCTATTTGAATGAGACTTACTCTGATTGATTTACCCTATGTACAAACATTGAATTGTTAACATTACATACATATTTGTACAAACATCATATAAACATAAAGTTGTGGGTTGTTAACTTTGGTTGAGCTTATATATAGTTTAGTCGAGAAATGTGTAACTCTACTAAACAATTCTTGTGATTAATACATCTCTACCAAACCATAAAAATGAACTCTACCACTAATAGCAACTCTACCAACTATCAAGTTGACATAGTAGAGTTACTCTTCGCAAACACCTCTTTGGAAGCGACCTAGTCTGGTGGACTCGGACTCGGACTCGGAGAAAACAGCAAGTGCAGGTTCAGGTGTTGTGCGTAATACAATTAAGCCAACAACAGCACCAAAAAATGTAGATTCTCACATTGATGACACCCAAGTGTCCCAAGCCAGCACCAAACATACCATCTCACCCAACCAAGAAAACTCGTGTTTAATAAGTCTTATTGGTAGAGTTAATAGTTCTGTTTAATAGAGTTGACATTTTTTCATATTTTTTGTAGAATAAAATGGGTTATCGAGAGTCAGGAGACATCCGACCCTCTCAGCCCGTTATCACGGGTTGTTAGGAATCTAGAGAGAGAAGAACCGTCGAAAGAAGAACCTCTTGACAAGGTACCTTACGATGAGAAAAAACTGAAGCCGGGAATATCACAGCTTGGCATCATAAACCTGGTGAATTCTCCTGACAAAAGTAAACAAACACAGGGGAGAAAATCTGTATGGAAGACGTGTTACCGAAAGAGACTTGGGTACGAGTACCCGCTGCGAACCAGGTAGAGTTAATTTTAGATGTAGTGGAGTTCATTTCATATATACTAGAGTTCATATACTCGTACGGTAGAGTTCATTTACCCTTATAGTAGAGTTCATTTACCTTATAGTAGAATTCATTTACCTATAGGCTGTATGGTAAAGTTACCCTTACAGTAGAGTTCATTTACCTTTATAGTAGAGTTTACCTTATAGTAGAGTTCATTTACCTTATAGTATAGTTCATTCTCCTCGTGTCTATGACCCTTTCGGACGGATTCCTAAACAAAAAGTACTATGGTTGCGCGACTATGTGTTGCATGAATTGTAAGTACCAATTCCCCCTTGACAAAGTGACTATGTGCTTTGTTGCATACAAATTCTTTGATTATTTACAAATTTTTCGTATTTGTTTGTTAATTTGTGTAGGGACATTACGGTTGACGGGAGCCCGAATCCAATTGCGGATTTCTATCTCCGCTTGATCGCCCCACAACAGAGGTGGCCTATTGCTCAATATCGGTGGCTACATGATATCGTAAATTCAAGTATACTAGAGTTCAATAATAAATGTATAATATATGGTAGAGTTATGTTTGTTGTAGTAGAGTTCATTTAGCGTACAAGTAGAGTTAAGTTGATGATTGATAGAGTTATATTACTCTTTTTATTACAGTATATGACGGTCGGGATGAATCTTTTTCGGCAACGATCATTGCAGAATCCAACCCCATACAAGAGTTCTCACATTACTTTCCTCGATCCGCTGTTTTGTTGTTTTTGGTGTTACACGTACACAAGGGTTTTCAAGGGACATGAAAACGAGTACATGTGGCCCAATGGGTTTAAAGATATCTTCCAGGGCATTCAGCCTACCTTCTATGCCCCTCACAAGCACTGGATGAGAGACGTGGACATGATCTACATCCCTCATAATATTAACAACAACCATTGGGTGGCCGTGGAGGTTAATCTATTAGAAGGGAAGATTCACATATACGATCCCGACCCAACTTGTAAAATTCATGCTTCAATGATAGAGTCGTGCAAGTAAGTTACTCAAATTCAATATAGTATAGGTATACTAAGAGTTAGTAGAGTTAACTTAGTATAGTTTCACTAGTAGTTGCGGTAAAGTTCATATACATGTGTAGTGGAGTTCATTTACCTTTAGTAGAGTTCATCTACATGTGTAGTAAAGTTCATATACATGTATAGTGGAGTTCATTTACCTTTAGTAGATTTCATCTACATGTGTAGTAGTGTTCATATACATGTATAATGAAGTTCATTTACCGTATAGTAGAGTTCATATATATACATGGGTAGTAGAATTCATATACATGCTTCTCCTTTTTTGTACGTCATATGCCGTGATGATTCTGATAATGATTAAGCGTTTCTCAGCCGAGGAGATGCATCCACACATCAGCGCGGCTCAGTATAAAATTTTTCGTGTTCTTAAGGGCGTACCACATAATAAACAGGCAGGCGACTGTGGCGTATACGCTCTCAAGATGATCGAGTGTTTGGCCATCGGGTGAAACTTCCAAGGTCTTACTGATGAGTACATTGCCTTTTATCGGCTGAAATATGTCACTAAATTCAGAGAGGAACTTCCGGTGGAAGAGGCAATTGCTTACACTGATCCAGCACTGGAGCAATTGTTAGATAAGGGAGCCATCATCACAGCATCCCAAAACCTACTGTTGGAATGGTAGAGTTGTATAGTCTTAATTTGTATAGTCTTAGAGTAGTAGCTTTGCAGATTTGTATAGTCTTAGTTTGATATAATCTTAGAGTAGTATATTTGTACATGTTTTAAAACAACATGTTATCGCAAATATGTGATCTTTAATACTCTTGAAGGACCAATATTACTTAGTTTTGGTCCTTCGATAGTATTTATATGAATATATAGGGTATATAGGTATTATTGACAACAAATTAACTCTACCATTTGAAGACCATACGTGATCTAACTCTACCATTAGAAAGACCATACATGATTTAACTATACCACAGAAGAACTAACTCTACCAATCGAAAGACTATAGGTGATCTAACTTACTACAAAAGAATTAACTCTACCAATCGAAAGACCATAGTTGAACTAACTCTACCACAAAAGAATTAACTCTACCATTCGGAACACCATAGGTAATCCAACTCTACCACAGAAGAATTAACTCTGCCACAATGATGTTAACTCTACTAAGTATGAAGTCTTCTACAAGAGTTAACTCTACTATTCAAGAATGAATGCTTTCATGACATGTACGGGCATTGTGACCTACTTGCTTACATTTAGAACAAGCTGAAACTTTTCTTGGATGTTTAACAGGTTGTGAACACTCGAACCAGCTCTTTATCATCGATTTCTTCGGCCTCCCTGGTTGTTGACGCATGTGTAGTGGATTACACACCTTACGGCTCACATCCAATTGAACGGGAATTGCAGCATCTCTAGGAAAGATACTAGCAGAGTATGCGTTGTACAGGAAGATGGTGTGATAGTACGGATGCTGAAGTTCGATTGTCAGCTTTCTCCAAGCCTCAACAACGGTAATGGCATGCACACAAGGAATTTTTCTGAAGTTATACCGCTTGCAGGAACACGTCTTCTCAGTCAAATTAACTAAATGAGAAGATTTAGATTGTGTAACAACAACATGGTGTTCGTTTATGTCCTACACATTGTACTATCTAGCTTCATCGACCATTGTCTGTCATTTAACGAATAAGATGTTAACTCTACAATGAAGAAATAAACTCTAATACAGGCAGTGTTAACTCTACTATGAAGGAACTAACTCTACTAAAGGCAGTGTTAACTCTACTAAGAAGAAACTAACTCTACCAAAGGCAGTGTTAACTCTACTACGAAGGAACTAACTCTACTAAAGTCAGTGTTAACTCTACTATGAATGGATAAACGAGAGTGCTAACTCTACTACACAAATGTTAACTCTATCTTTAGGAGTTTCTTAACAGATGTTGTTAGAACAATAGACGTGAGAGTGACCTTCGTCTTCCTCTTCGCGAACCAACGTGTTAACATCGCCCTAATTGCATCCACAAGCTGCACAATGGGGAAAGTTCTTGCCTCTGATAACGCATGGTTGATTGATTCTGCAATGTTCGATGTAGTGAAATTGTATCTGTTTCCGGGAAAGTAAACTCGACTCCACCCCGCACGTCAGTTTTTATCAAGTACGCATGAAGCTTTGGATATAACGCCTGAATCTGAGCAAGTATAGTGTTGAACTCATCAACCCTAATAGTAGTGGCAACTTTCTTGAACAACTTAAAGGGCTCGCCATCTCTAAATTTCGACAAAATGTTATGATGTAGGTGGTAGGTGCAAATACCCTAAGAAGAAAGTGGGTACACATTCTTTATGGTTTTAGCAATGGATGTGTGCCTATCTTATATGATGACAAGTTCTTTGTCATCAGGGATCACACAGTTGAGCTGTCTAAAAAACCATTCCCAAGATTTGTCATTCTCGGTATCAACCACACCGAAAGCCATAGGAAATATGTTGAAGTTACCGGCTTGCATGGTAGCAATTAGTAGAGTATCTTTGTACTTCCCTTGCAAAAATGTACCATCAACAACAACAACCTTCCTCATGTACGGAAAACCCTTAATACTTGCATTGAAGGCGATGAATAGAAACTTAAATCTGTCTTGCTCTTCTACTTCGAGCTTTATTAGAGTTCTGGAATTCGTTCTTCTAATAGCAAACAAGTATGACGAAAGTTCTTGGAAACTACTTTTAGAACTGCCTGTAACTAGGGCTTGTGCTTGACTTAGAGTAAGGTGTGCTTTCCAGTACTTCATCTGCATATATTGTAGTAATGACGACGTCAACTCTATTATGAAGGAAGATTAAGTATACTACGAGGAATTTAACTCTACTACAAGGCGCTTAACTCTACTATTTTCACATTAACTCTACCACGTAAAAATAAAATCCACCATACAAAACCGGAGTCTAACTCTATTATACAAGTTTAACTAATTACATTAACTCCACTACAAGGAAGATTAACTCTACTACTTCCACATTAATTCTACTACAAGGAAGATTAATTCCACCATTGCAAATTACGTTATATGAAGTTTGTACCTTTAGACCGAATTGATTGTTCATTGAATCAGCAACGTGTCGAGGAAGAACATATGGCCCAATTCCACCTACGAATTCCATGTATAACCTTCCTAAGACTTCCGTAGACGCTTGTCGTCCATGACATGATCTCTCTGTAATAGAACAACTATATTCTCTCCTATACTTCCGGACAAAGAAACAACCACCGCTGTCGACAGGTGAAGCTCACACTCTCCACTGACAGTTTGGTACTCAACATTTCACATCCAACATTGTCTTCGATGAAGCAACAACATCGAAGTCAAACCTCTGTAAGACTTAAACAATCTTTAGCCTCGTCATGAGTTTTTTTTTATGAGTATCCCAACAACCAATGCTGGTGCTCACATTTCTATGTCCAAATACTCAGCATTTAAATTTAACCCCATTGCTTTCTCCGAGAGGTTTTTCTTCTCTTCTTCCTTCGATTTTCTACGAACACTAATATAATCTTCATCATCCAAGCTTGTTCCATCCATATCATCGCAACAGTCGAATCTGAATTCCACATCTTCGTCTTCAGCATGTTCAGTTTCATGTTTCACATTTTCTGGGATACGCTCATTCTTTGGTCCACCTTTACTAAACATTGGATCAAATACACCACACTTTTGACCAACTCTACTAAAAGGGCCATCTCTACTAGACAAAGGATCAACTCTACTACACCAAGGGTCAACTCTATTATACGAGGCATCATTGTTCTCCCACTTACAATGGAATTTCTCGTCACTGTTATCTTTACCGTTACTAAAGTTACCTTTTTCACGAAAACTCGATGAAACACAAGATCTAGTGGAAATTTTGACACATAGACGCATTGCTTCTTCACGAAATTGTTGCACAAACACTTGCAATTGTCTTTTGTTACTTACAATTACAGGGGGGTATCTTGTGGTAGTGAATGAATGACTACATTTGGCATGTAGCTTAGTTTTACCACATGACATTGTTCATCCAAACCAAAATCGGCATAAACCATATCCAGAAATTCATCGAACCTTAAATCTTCACCAATGCCTATTATTCGACACCTATAGGACTAGTCCACCGAAAAAATCCATCGACTTTCTTTAAAACTCCAAATCCCAGAAACCAAAATGATTTGATCCATATATCCAAACCAGAAAAGCAAAGGAGCTTGGAAGAAGCAGTACAATGAAGGACCTTGGAAGAAGCAAATGAGCTGCAAGAAAGCTACAATGGCGTCACTTATGGAGGAATCAGTTAGGTGCATGACAGATGAGCTAATAACTGAGGGGTAAATTCGTAATTTAAATTCTACTACGGACGTAAGCTAGGTTTTCAAAATCAACTCTACTACAAAGATCAGTTACTCTACTAAACACACTTTAATTCTATCACTAGTAAAACTTCTTAACTCTATCATGCACGGATTTTTATCACAACTCAACTATACTACACGCACTTAAACTCTACTCCGCTAGTGTAGTAGAGTTGATTAAGGCGCGAAAATCAACTCTACTACATTGGAATTCTAACTATACTATACACAACTATTAATTCATGTCAACTATACTAGACATAATTTAACTCTACTACGTGCACTTCGTTAGTGTGGTAGAGTTGATTAAAGCGCAAAAATCAACTGTACTACGCTGGAATTTTAACTCTACTATACACGATTTTTAATTCATGTCAACTCTACTAAGCACACTTTAACTCTGTTACGCTCTAATTCTAACTCTACTATACACAATTTTTAATTCATGACAACTCTACTAAGCACACTTTAACTCTACTGCGTTGTACCTTGTTAGTGTGGTAGAGTTGATTAAAGCGTGAAAATCAACTCTACTACGCTAGAATTCTAACTCTATTATACACGATTTTTAATTCATGTCAACTCTACTTAGCACACTGTAACTCTACTACATTGCACTCAGTTAGTGTGGTAGAGTTGATCGCTTACGTGGCAAATTTCATTAATGGCATTTTCGTAAATACGTTTTTTGCTCATTAGAAAAAATCAAAATAGTATATATAAAATTAATAAAACTATTGTAATAATTTTCAAACAGGTGCTCTACTTTTTTTTTTTTTGGCCAATGACAAATTATATTATGTTACAACTGGCCGGCCCAATAACCATTTGCAGTGCTCTACTTAAATAATTAATACTTACATTCATTTTAATCTAGCAAATCAACCATTCCTAAACCCATTTTATCTGAAAAGAGCTTCAATAACAGAGTCAGTTGTTCCTGCGTCGTCGTCCTCTTTCCAATTGCATTTCGCATAAACTCTACTTCCGAGAACGTTGAATATCTCCCATCGCTTGAACTATTCTCAGATGGCTCCAAACTCTACCAAAGAGCTGAAGAGGCACAGGTCGGGGGAGAAATTTGATAAGAGAAGGGATACCAAAAAACACAGACGTGTTGAAAACACAGTTGTTTCCTATCCTTCAAAAGCCGATATAGGTTTGTAAGCTCTTTGTTATTTTTGCAAGCGATTTCAGATTGTATGAGTGCTACTCTAATTTCACTTTCCATTTTTTTGTATAAATTGTATTGTTAGATTCAGCTGAAGGAGAGCCTATTGAGGTTGAATCAGAATCTATCATTTACAGAGAACCCACAGCCTACGACAATTTGCTGGCATCTCTCGGTTCTTCTAACAAGGCTGTTGCTCATATGAACAAAAGAAGGTGATTTTTTAACGTCCTTTGTTTTATAAATCTTAAGCTTTCGGTTGATTTGGAACTCTTTTGTAATTCCTGGTTGTATTATATGCCATTGATTTATGTGAACATATAGATTATACATTCTTGTTTCTCTATTATGTCCTTTACTCTTCAATTTTTACTTTTAAGATTGTATCGGTAATATGTAAAAAGTTTCTTGGCGTAGTGTATATTACGTTTTTTGGTTGCAAGGGAGATATTGAGTCTCCATATCTCTTAACAGGCAAAGAGAGGAGGAAGGTAAAAGTGATACAGAAGAAGATGAGGATGATGAAGATGAGGAAGAGGACGGAAACAGTGAGTCTGAGGATTTTAGCTCTAGTGATGTAGAGGATGATAATAGTCAAGGTAAGTTGGTGCTTATATGGTTATGGAGATTACTAGTAGTTTCTGTCATGTGCTAAGACTGTGCATAGTCATGTAAACTTGATAATTTTTCATCCAATCGTAGTTACTCACCTCTGGTCTATTGGTTCTTAACTTTTTAATTGTTGTATATTTGTTCAGCCTTTTGACTACAAATATGTTTCTCTTTGTCTTTTATTAAAGTGGATGATCAGAAAACTCTCGGAGGTCTTGCAGAGGTCACTACACAGGAGATTAATAATGATCAGAGTGAGGAAGAAGAATCCGAGGACTCTGAAACAGATGGGGAGCATGAGTTACGTACCATTGGCCAACGCCTTGTAGATGCTTCTTCATCTACTAGGTAAATTCAGTTCAGATGGTGATATATGTATATGTTTCCTTACAATTGACGCACTCATTTATCGAATACAATGTATTTATACACAAATTTGTTGTTCAGTGCATTTTGTGAGCACTTTAACCACAAGCTAACCAGTGCAGAAGCGGAAACTTTATCAAAGGGAAAGTGGAAGTTTAAGTGGGAATCACCTGCCTTTGACATGCCAAATTGCAGATGGAAAGGAACATCTGAAATTTTCCTTGTCGTATGTGCTCTATTACCTTTTCAAAAAGAAAAATAATGTTGCAAAATCCGCCTCTAAATCGAGTAGTTATCAGTATGAAACTAATTATTTTGCAGGGTATTCAGAATGATGCAACTTATGGCCTTAAGCCTAAGTTATTTAATCACTGGCTTCAATTATACAAGAAGTCTGGAGTCAAAGATTTCGACTCATCTAAAAGGAGAAGATTCTTCTCCATCTGTACGTATTAGATTCTAGGAATCATTGTTTTCTGGATTCTTTTGTATTGTATATCGTTTTTCTTTATGGATCTTTTACTAATTGCGGAATTTGATTTTGTAGGCAACAGCTATCTGGATATTTTGCATTCTAACAAGAAACCCTTTTACAATAGAGGCTCTGACGAAGATTCAAGTGCCATGGACGCATACCTTATGCATTGTGTGCGTCCATACTTGAATCCCTTTTTTAAAGATAATTCATGAGGTCCTCATTCGACTTATCATTCCTTCAGAATTAATTGAAGTCAGTTTTTTTATGCAGTTGAATCACATCTTTAAAAGTAGAGATATTGTGAAGAAGAACGAAAGTAAAATTGCCAAGCATAGAGAGACCTCAGAAGAGAAAATTCTCTCTGATGATGGATTTCTGGACCAAGGATTTACTCGTCCTAAGGTGACCCCTTCTGCTTTCTTTCTGCAAACATTTTGTAAATAATTCTTAGTTGCTCGCTTTGAGAATTGGTCTTATGTTTATTGTAACTCCAGGTACTGATTCTGTTACCACTGAGGAGCATTGCCTTTCGCGTTGTTAAGAGGCTCATACAACTGACGCCAGAATCTCAAAGGGTAAATAGTTTTATTGAATTCAGTATTTAGGTTTTAACTGGAATCTTTTTTGTGACTGTGTTGCCTTTAACGTACCGTGGATGGGCAAATTCCATAATTTGATTATTAGCATATTATGTGGAAAGAATTGTGTGTGTTTTCTTCTTCCAGCATACGGGGTGAATGTTTCTGCATTAATATTGTCTATGTTGCTAATATTGTCTTGACCTTCTGCTCTCTTCAATATCATTCATTGATTTCAGGTTAATGTAGAACACCTTGACCGGTTTAATGATGAGTATGGATGTAAAGAGGGTACTGGTGACGGGGATGGGGAAAATAATACATCAAGTAATGGAAACTCAATAACACAGAAGTCTTCTAAACCTTCTGATTGGCAAGCTCTCTTTGGTGCGAGTAACAATGATGATGAGTTTATGTTAGGCATTAAGCATACAAGGTATATCATTTTCCTACATCCTTTTAAAGTTGCAGTGCATGCTATCTGTTGGTATCTAATTTGGTCGTTATGCTGAAACTTGAATACTCTTATCGATTCTAGGAAATCCGTTAGGCTGTATGGTGATTTTTATTCGCTCGGACGATTATCATTGCTTCCCCTCTCAAGTTACATATGGTAGGTAACATTATCGGGAAGATGATTCAGTTATGTAAATTAGAAACTTATCAAAATTAATTAATCCTATGCCAGGAACTAGATTTGAACTGGTGACATGAAGATTTTCAGCCTTGGTTTAATCTCTTATCAATTTTGCTCTTGTTAGGCCATTGGTCAAGCAGAAGAAAACAAGGAACGGGATGTTGATTATCTTTCTTCCATAGAGGTACATTTATTTATCAATTTTTGGAGGAGATATTTTTAATAGATGGCAAACAAATGATGCCAATAATGTTCAGTTAGAATAGTGTGCGTTTTCTTGATTTCATATATTTGAAGTCATATTGTGCATCCCCTTTTTGAACTTACTAATTGTTTCATTTCCATGTGGATAGGTTTTGGTTATTGATCATGCAGATATAATATCTATGCAGGTAGGCTGTGGCGTGAGTTTATAGTGTTTTCATTGATGGAGTCTTATGAATCCATTTCTTATGTTCTCTAATTTAAAATTTCAGAATTGGTCCTTCCTTGCTACAGTTGTCGACCACTTGAATAGATTGCCATCAAAACAACATGGTACCGATGTAATGCGAATTCGGCCACTGTATGTATCTTTCCTGGCCCCAAATTAGTTCTCTGATATGTTTTTTGCATCCATCAACCCACCTATGCCAGAATTTTGAAAAAATCTTATGTTTAGGTATTTGGATGGAAATGCGCGATTCTATAGGCAGTCAATAATTTTAAGTTCTTATGTAACCCCAGGTGTTGATCTGCCCACTTGCTTTCAATTTTCACCTTTGCTTCCATTTGTTTTTCGTTTTTTCTATATTACCATAGCCCTTATTTATGGTAGAGTTTTCAAACTCGTACTAACCCAATTAATATCCTGTTTCAGAAATCAATTCTCTATTCAATCGCCATTGCTTGAACTATAAAGGAAAGGTGGGCATTCACATTCAGCATATTATTCCTATATATGACCTGAATTTCGGGTATAAGATAATTAATCGGATAGCTAGGTGAAAGGTTTTACTGTGATATAAATTGAACTATTATGTACTCCCCATACCAAAATTTGGGATTTAATTAACTTGTCTTTCACTTTTACTTTTGAATTAAAATTGTTCCATTACACTTCGTTTAATTCTATTCAGATAAAGCTGGCGTGTAAATACAAAGGTGTTCTTCAGAAAGTGTTGCTTCCTGTCCGTCAGGTATAAACTTATCTTGCTTACACACTGAAAGTTCTAGACATCTTACTTCTCTTTCTATGTTGCAGATTTATGAAAAATTTGATGCAGAGTCCATGGACCAAGTCGACAATGCTCGTCTTGAGTACTTTACTAAAAAGGTCAAATTTTTTTATTTCTTTAGTGGCTTTGTTTATGTAATAACTAGATGTTCATGAATGAATATATAAAGGTACATTGTCGCATTTGGTTTGTATGTTTACCATTGGAAGTAGGGCATCGCACATATTACAGTTTCTTTTTCCAGTTTTATGTTTAGTGCTAAACGTAGGATCTACTTGATTCTGTTTAATTTTCCATGACAGATTTTCCCAAAGATTAAAGATTCTGTTCAGGTACTCCCATCATTCAAAGGCTGAAGTATTTTGATGCCCCTGCTTTAAGTTGCCATGAAAATTCGTAAAGATTTAATTGGTGAGCTTGATTTTTTTATTATAATTGTATGCTTGCAGGGAGGAGTAATGATCTTTATCAATTCTTACTTCGAGTTCGTTAGGCTTAGAAACTTTTTGAAGTCGCAGAATGCGTCTTTCTGTCTTCTTGGAGAGTGAGACCATCTTCTTTTTACCTGTTTAAATTTGCTGATTCAGTATTATCTGAGTACCTGTCAACGGATGGTAAATAACTGTGAATTTTTTTCCAGATACGCAAAAAATTCAGATATATCCCGTGCACGTGAACGGTTTTTTGTTGGGAACCGAAAGATCATGGTTTACACTGAGAGAGCATACTTTTATCGGAGATACAAGGTCATCATCTCTGGTCTTCTATTATGTTCTGTGATGAAATTACTATTCTGAACAATTGGGTTGATGTATGATGATGTTGGTTTCTCGTGTTTCAGATCCGTGGCGTAAAGAACTTGATTATATATTCTCTTCCAGAGCGGAAAGAGTTTTACCCTCAGGTGAGAAGAGCATCTTAGTGGACTTAATTGAAACACAAGTCTTATCAGAAGAAAGACAGCCGGATCTCATCAATTGAGCTTTAACTGCAGATACTGAACATGCTTGAAGAAGGATCACATGACATGATGTCCACTGCACTTTTTTCTCGTTTTGATCTGCTCCAGGTACTTTACTTACACACTTCTCACTTTCAGTCTCCTTTTACGTTCCTCAAGTGTCTTCTTATGTCGACTTATTATGTTGATTCTATTTGCAGCTGGAAAGGATTGTTGGCTCTGCTTCCGCCAAGAGAATGATCACTTCTGAGCAGAACATCTTTGCTTTCTTTTAAGGAATAATTTAGTTGCTATCTTGGTGATTTTTATTGCCCAGTTTTGTTTCCATTTCTTTATATATTAATCGCTTTAAACCCAATTAATTCAAACCAAAACATAAAATTACTCGAGTGTGAATTATGAACTCCTTGTCCAAGCAATCTGTTGGAACATTAATCTTTTTGTGTGAACATATAATTACATTTTCTCTCTTTTCTAGTGTTTTATCTTCGTTTGGAAGAAAGGACTTGCCTTGGAATTGAGCTTTAGACTTGATGACTTAATACTTAGCTGTAGAATTTACAGCATAGCGAGACTCAGAAAGTACAGTGATCCTTTAGGACTTGCCTCGCCAGATCTAACGCTCCACTCTGCTTGTAGATCAAATGTAGATTGTGTGCAGCTTCTCTGCGTAGGTCACAATTCACAGGCTTACGCTCTTCCGTAACATTTGGATCTTCGTTAGGGAGTTTTGGCATCGGGTATTCTTTCTCGTAAACTGCTAAAACCTTCTCATAGTACGAAGCTGCAAGAGTCACTAGTCCTACGTGCTGATACGCTCGAGCAACGTTATACAACGCCTCCTGACTGTTACTGCAAATTTTGATATTGTTATATAGAAATGCAAAGCCTTGTGCTAGACACTCATGTCGGTTTTTGAGTCGAAAACCAAGGGCTAAGTTGATTAGCGCAGCTCCTGCAGAGAAAGAAAGAGAGGCGACACTTTAATTTAATTGATTTTGGAATCGTGGGAAAGTGAAAAGAGAACAATATGAATACATACGTACCCACACAGAGGTTAATTAAAGGACTATCAGGCATTAGCTTATATGCCTCGAGGTATTCTCTAGCAGCATCTTGATGTCGGCTTGTCACAGTGAAGTGATGACCAGCAATCAGAATAGGCGGTACGCAATCTCTGAACTTGCTCCTTAAGTGATGCATGAACTTAGCTTCACTCGATGCTCTTTTCCCTAGTCTACACATCATAATATGACTTCATACTGTAAAGGCGTAAACACAACATGCTTACAATACTTTCCAAGTGAAGCGACACTCTTTACCTTGAAATGACTCTGTAATAGCAGTTCCACGCATTCAAACGATATGGATGTTGCTGAATGACCGACCTTACACAGTCAAACCACTGCTTCGGATCCATAGTATCACACGAGATTTCTGTAAAACATCAAAAGAAGAAAAATGCATAAACAAGGAAATATAAACCCAACAGGAAAAATTTAAATGAAGACGATGTATCTGTTAGTCATTAGAGGAAATAGATATCAAGGTTGGGTTAGGGGGTTACTAGCTCCCAGCGACTGAAGCTCCTTTTTCTTCTCAACAGGCAGCATTTTGGCATCCAATCTTCGAGCCAGATTAACTATCTCCAGAGCTTCCCAATATCGTTGTAGGGATGCCAATGCTTTGCACAACTACAAGTCAGACAAGTTCAGAAGTCATGACCAACATAACGGAAGTTGGCATCAAGGAAGTTATACCATTGTTATTAAGAACTTCTTAAATGTAGAAGCACTGATATACAGTGTAATGCATATGCTAAATGGAAACAGGCAATTACATCCACAAAGAGATGGTGATACTCTTCATCCTTGATAGCTTCTTCCTGAATAGAAAAATCGAAGGATAAGCCAATCAATATAAACGGCCACTATGAAACGAACAAAATTACGGTAACTAAAGCAAATAGGAAAGAGTCAGCAATGATGGTCGGTATAAGAAGACCTTCAGGGAAATTGTCACCCACAATGAGTAACCACATTTGGGTAGGTGGAACACAAAAGTATTATGGTAAAAGTTTTTATCAGGTAACTGGAGAAGGTGAAACTGTATGCATATTGATGTATACCTCAGATCCACTGCAGATCTCTTCGTTATTAGCTTTAATAGCAGCACGTTCTCTAATTCTTTTGGTTTCATTTAGTGTTGCCCTGATTTTGCGCCACTGTTTTGGTCCGCCTCTCAGCCTTCCCAATATGTTTCGGAACAAAAGTTAATAATAATGTGCAGACAGGAATAATAAGGCTTTAAGGTTATGGTGAAAACTGTGTTATAGTTACTCGGAAGCTTGAGCATCTCTAGGACGTCGGCGTCTTCTGTTTCTTTGATGCTCTGAAAGAACCAATCGCTTTCTTTTCCCCTTGACCTAATTTTGCATCAGGGAGTGGAAATACAGAGTAAGGCCAGGATACAAAACTTAAAGTAACTACATTCTGCTTATCTTAAACGAAAGAACCCTAAAAAAACTGGATGTTTAGATAGACCCAATTATGTATTTCTTCAGGAAGCAGTGGTTATTTATGTTCATAATTACTTTTGTAGTTTTATTATGTAAGAACGCATTCCAAACCACTGGATATAGGGATATTACCGTCCGCCGCCACACCCACTTAAGAACCAACTGCAGTGCTGTGTTGGCGAAGTCCTCAAGCATTCCCTCTGAATGATAGATCTGATCTCTCTCTT
>JAKUCM010006947.1:0-29240 GCA_023374145.1 Lepidium sativum | reverse complement strand
ACCTTCTATTACTGAGTACACGAGAAAGGAAACTGCGGACACTCACCTATGCAAGAGTTCTCTTAGAAAAGGAAAATTCTTAGATAGCGTCTTTAGTTGAGTCATCCCTTGAACAAGGGTGACAGGAAAAAGAAACAGAAGCATGAAGCCAATAGCACCAACAAGGGTTGCTATTCTTCGCATCCAAAGTTGCCGATAAGGTATTCTGAGATTCCTCCAATGAACATCATGAGGCTCTGGAGCTAAATCTGCTACCCATAACATAGGATTTGGTGTTTGAAGAACTTCCGAAACAACAAGAGCATCATAACGAGTCTTGAAAAATACAAAAGCAACCGGACGTTCCTGCAAATGAGCAGAAAGTAGTAAGCCTTATAAACATATTTCAAGCGCTGATAACAAAGTTCAGAAAACCAGAAGACATGTCAAGAGTATCAAACTATATGGTAAATCATTATGATTTTAACAAATTCAGCCATGCATGAACTGAATAATCAAGATTTCATATATATATATAAACACACACACATATAAAGTCGAAGGGATTCCTTACTTCCTCTGTCGTAGTCAAAGTCAAATCACCAAGCTCCCCTCCTTTGACATTGTCCTGTCTCGTTAGAAAGGATATTAAAAGAACTTGTGGGTGCAGGTCCTACACATAAAGTGCATGACTTCAAACTTGGATTACAGCTTAATTCAGGAGAAACGTGTTTTATAGCCTGACACATCCTCTCTGCATCATTCTGAATTAAAAAATTGACACAAGTAGTATTAGAACCTAATGAACTCAATTGTGCTCCAAAATAGATCACTGCTTTTCAACTATGTGTTATCATTCCCGTTCAAATGCTGACAGATAACCAACAAGAAACTATGTAAAATTTAAAAGGACCTCAATATCAGATATCATGAGCTATATATAAAAGCAAAGTTTGCACTCATTACGATACAGGAATATCAGTTAAATATTTATAACATAGAACAAAGAAGAAGAAACATGTACATGTACATGTTAAAGAAGGGTCAAATCACATTGCTGGACAAAGAGCAATATCAGCATTCTTTTTCAACTCTAGGAGAGTTCTATTCTATTAAAGCCAACCACGATGAGGTATTAACTGAAGTATTTATTCCTAATTGTCAGAAAACAGAACAAAACGACAACCGACTGACGATCAAGTTATATGTTGCAAGAAGCCAAGAAATAGTAAAAATGCATACCAGCAGTCTCTGAATGATGCCATCACGGTAGACCATTAGGTGCGACACATAGCTTGGTGCATAGTAATTAGTGAAGTATTTTCTCACTGTTTCACTGTAGGGCTCATCAGGGGACTGAGGAACAGCACGAATAAGAATGGTAAAATGACTTGGCTTTGAGGCAGATTCAGTAATATATGCAAGCCTCCTTTTGGCTATGTTCTTATACTCCTACAAAGGTGGGCACACATATAAAAGAGTGAGATAGGGACCAAAACAATCAGAATATGATGGAACATAGAGAGACAGTATGTGTGACATGAACCAAGGTATGGAATCCTCACAAAGTAAAGAAGAGCACATGCTGCAGCGGATATGATATACAATGAGAGACAATGAACCCACAGCCTGGAAAGAAAAAGAGTAAAACTACAATCAGCGCGCTCGAAATTTCGTTGTACAGAATACTGGCAATCTATCCATTAAAGAATGTTAGTGTGAAATGCATATTCAATCTCCTGCACATTGAAACATGGTTAAGTCGATATTTAAGCTATGCATATTAGCTGACAATTAGAGAGATCTGCCGCCACTTTACCATCGTGAGCGTAGAGTAAGGTTCTCAATTGTGAATATTGTCAAAGACTCCAAATGAACTTCCTTGTGCACCATCTTTTGTCCATAATAGTTAACAGGCAGCACAAATGCAATGCAAACGACTGCAACGATAGAGAACATACGAATGCTGCAGAGTTAAGAATAAAAGGCAAACCAACTGTGAGAGTTGTGAAGAACAAAACATATGCAAACACTAGAGAGAAACAAAACAAAGCTGGAAAATAGAAGCAGAATAAAACATTATGCTTGTCTGTCTATTCAAGTAGTAAAACAAAAAATATGTTCTTGGTGAAGTATCATCAACCTGCAAATGACCATTCTAATGAAAACCACAGCATCCAGACCAGCAGCAGCCAACATCTCTTCTTCAGTAGTTTCCCATGCTTTCACGAGCCAACTTGGAGAGGGCACAAACCTCTCATACCAAAGAGGATCATGACGTTTAACTTTTCCGCCAGAAAGCATTCGGCCAAAGTAAACACAATAATTGGCTGGCTGCTTTCTTAGTATGGAATAGAGCGACAGAAGCACTATGCATATCGCTATATTAATCCCAGCAGATGTTAGAAGTGCTAAGATATCCATCTCACTATCTCACTCTTACTTAAAACCCTGCCTTACTAAACAATGAAGGCAGAGAAGAACATGGTAGCTGATCAAAGTCCGCAGGCGTAAGCAGCGCAGATGACTGATTAACACCACAGCAAAAACTTAGGTCGTCAAAATATCTGTAAGGAAAAGCACAAAAGAGTTACAAGGTACAAACTTAGAAAAGATTTGTATTTCTGCAAACCAGCAGAATGCTTGAAGAGGCATATGGTCATGAAGCAAGTGGTAATGTTGGAACCATAAATGTCTAGCAACTAAAGGCATGAATTTCTTTCATCGAACAAATACACTTATGATTATTAAGAATTGATCGTAAACGCTGCACAAGTAACACAAGACTAAACAATATCTAATTCAAACCTTAGAGTTGCCAGAGGGATGATAAGTTATATATAAGACGGTTTAACCCTATCGTCATCTATGATGAACTATTAGCGACCTACAATTTCATAGAACCTAAAAGACAATGAAAACCCAGAACACCATGAACAGAGGAATCAAATTAGATTAAAGCGAGAGAAAAGCACAGAATTTGATTCGCGCCGAGAAGTCATTACATTTATCCAGAAAAAAAAAAGAAGCGAACGAAACAAAACCCAGATGATCAGACTCAATTACAATTATGCAGGAGGAGTTTGAGTCAAATCAACGATAATTCTGGGAAAACGCTGACTTACAATATAAAAAAGGGTAATACTTTGTTTTGACTTCAAAGGAATCGAGTAAGCAGAAAAACCCAGAGAATCAGAGACTCTAATTATTCACTCGCTATTATATATGCATCATGTTCCTTGATTTTAACCGAATTCCGCGGAGAGTTCGCGTTCATGTTCAAAAACTTTGCAACTTGCCACAAAAAAGAAATCAAATTCGAATAAAAAAGAATAAAAAATTATAAAGAAGAGAAAGAAATCGAATTATTAGGTGAAGATATTAATTACGGTTTGGAATTGTGAAGTGAAAGAAAACAGAAAAATAATTAGAAAAAGAAATCCACGTTGTATTTGGTAATCGCCGGATAATGCGACGTGACACACATATAATGGCCCAACTCGTATAACGTCGGTTAAAGTCTTACCAGCCTGTGATAGTAACGACCATGTCGGTATAATTACGACCGTTCGATGTGGATAATTTATAGATGGTGACACGTGGATTTAATAGCGACAGTTAAAACGGTTTTTGGGTGGGAAAATTTGTAAGGTAGTACTGAGTGTGGGACCATAAGAAGGGCCAGACATCTTAAATTCCCAACTAGTAACTGTGCTCTGTACACACTTCAATTTCTCTGTTCCAAGCTTCTCCTCAAGGATTCTCCTCAATTCTGGTATATGCTGTGAATATCATAACACAAACTCAATGAATCATCACAGGAAAATAACTCGGAAGATAAAAAGAGGAAAAGTGAAGTCCACCATATTTCCGACCAGCATCAATCTGCTATACGGAAAACTCTCAATCTACTTTTCTGAACTTATGTGATGGACTAGTAGCTTTCTTTGTGGACTTTATTTGGAAAAGAAGAGACCACTGTTACCTTTGTCAACCATAGCATGTAGACAGCAGCATGCAGTGCTTGACCTTGAAATTCTTCAAACTTGGTATCTGGAATGATCATAGCAGATTCTGAAAGATGGATCTCATTATCAAAAAAGGTGGCAATTTCTTCATTCATAATCATACTCTGTTCCGTTTCAGATGAAACATTTGAATGGTTGCAAGCAAAATGCATTATCCAATGAAGCCATAGGGCCTGGAAAGAATAAGTGTAACTCAAATAAGTCGTTCATTCGGTCATCTCCACAACAACGTTTTTACAAAACTATCTTTCTCATCCAAACCACTGTTGGTTATTTCTTTAGTAACAAATAGACCAGTTTACAAAATCTAACTTGGTCGTCCTCTTCTACCAGTCAAGCGCATTGTGGGATATCTTAGAAGCTTTTACAACAGTACAATACAAAAATCGGTACTAGATCTTCATACTATGTCCATCTCTACCCTAATTTATTATTTATAGATTAAAGATAGTCATACATCTCTACCCATGTAACGTTCTACCAATTCTTTGTTCCAATCCATATAATTGGAGAGAGGTTTTAAGAGTCATTCTCAGGGAAATGGAGATGGTACATATACACAAAAAGAATGAGTAACAGGGTTAGCAAGGAAGACAAAGCATACAATCCACATTTTCTGTGCCTCAGTTTCATCATTACCATTGCTTCCTTTCACATTAAGTGACCCCAAAATCTTGAGCATCAGCCGCTAGACATAAATGAAAAAAAATCAGTTGGGCTGCAGAGAACACTTCACCATAGTAAAGGGAGAAGTATATAGTTTTGCTTTTTTACTTCCAAGGCCTAACATTGTGAATTAAAAGAAATTTAGAAACTTTTGTAGAAACTCTTTGTATTACTTTTCAAGAGATAATCTGTTTTTGATTACAAAGAGAGACTTATATAGAGGCTATGATTATACAACAATACATGTTGTCTTCTTATCAATATAATCATGATCTTGCAGTAATCTAAATCTGTTTTTCAGAGTGATACAGAAACTTTTGCAGGGAGTGGTTGATGTTGCAGGTTTTAGTTGAATGTCACTTTCAGCTGACTTCTTCATTTGACTCACTTTGATGGGCTGAGACATTGAAGAGCCCAAAGGTGAATTAATCTCCTGTGATGCTGTATAAAACGATTTGTGATCCAACTCTTGTGTGGTTATGTTGTTACCCTCCCTCAAATTGGAGGTGGGAGATATCTCAATGCCTAGTTTGCGTCAGAGATAAAGAAATGCTGCCTTAGGAAGGGACTTAGTGAAGATGTCGGCAAGCTGTTGTGTTGCAGGGACATGTGTGGTTTCAATGAATCCCGATGCAACTCGTTCTCGGATATAATGCCAGTCTAATTCAAAGTGTTTTGTTCTTGCATGCAGAGAAGGATTGGCAGTGAGATAAACAGCAGAGATATTGTCACTTTAAAGATGAGCAGGACCTGGATGTTGTATGTGTAAGTCTCGAAGTAGTGAAGAGATCCAGGTTAACTCAGCTGCTGTTTCTGCTAAGGCCCTGTATTCTGCTTCAGTTGAAGACCCGGACACTGTTGGTTGGCGTTTAGCACACCAAGAAACCAAAGTAGACCCAACAAAGGTACAAAAACCAGTTGTAGAACGTCTGGTCTCTTTACAACCAGCCCAATCACTATCACTGAATGCAGAGAGAGAGAGATCAGCTGACTTCTTGAGGTGTAAACCAAGTGCAGTTGAACCTCGAACATACCTGAGAATGCGTTTGAGAAGAGCCCAATCAGAGACAGTTAGAGCATGCATTCGTTGGCAAATGAAATTGACAGAGAACTGCAAGTCAGGCCGGGTAAATGCCAAGTATTGTAGCTTGCCTGCAATACTTCGAAAAACTGTTGGTTCAGGAAACAGATCATTGTCATTAGGAGTTTTATCAAGTCTTAATGGTAATGGTGTATCCATTGGCTTGCAGAATTCCATGCTTGCTTGACAGAGAATTTCCTCTGCATATTTTTGTTGATGCAGAAACATTCCAGTGTGATGATATTCAACTTGAATGCCGAGAAAATAGTGAAGATATCCAAGGTCTTTCATTGGAAAGTTGGAGTTGAGAGCTGCAATGAGATGGCGAAAAAGACTGGGATTGCTTCCTGTTAAGATGATATCATCCACATAAAGGAGCAGTATCAAAGTCTCAGCATGATGATGATAAACAAATAGAGAAGGATCAGCTGTGCTGCATTTAAATCCATATTGGATAATGAAGGTACTGAATTTGTCAAACCAGGCTCTGGGAGCCTGTTTCAATCCGTAAATAGCCTTGTCAAGCTTGCACACATATGAAGGATTGCATGAATCTTCAAAGCCTGCAGGTTGAGTCATATAGATATCTTCATGTAAATCACCATGAAGAAAGGCACACTTAACATCTGCAGCAACTCCCAGAACAGTTCAATTTTTGGCTGCAGCAACTCCCAGAACAGTTCTAATAGTTGACGTTCTGACTACTGGACTAAATGTCTCCAAGTAATCAACCCCTTCTTCTTGATCGTAACCTTTGACAACTAACCGTGCTTTAAATCTGTCTGTTGTGCCATCAGCTTTTAGTTTAACTCTAAAGACCCATTTGCAGCCTAGTATATTCATATCTGATGTTGCAGGAACCAAGTGCCAAGTATTGTTCGATTTTTGATCAGCAATTTTTTCTGTCATTGCTGTTCTCCATCGAGAATCTTTCAATGTAGTTTTGATAGACTTTGGTGCTGTATCTTGATTTGAAAGAGTAAGTAATGCATACCTAGGATTTGGTTTCCTGATACCTGACTTGGATCTAGTTGCCATTTGATGAGAATTTGTTGTGATAGGTTCAGCATTAGCAGAACTTTCAGGAGGTGCATCTGTAACTGCTGCAGTGTCAGTAACTTGAGGTTCAAGATCTGAGTCTGCTACGTGCTGTTCAACATTATCTGAAGTCTCTGGCAGCTCAGTAGAGTCATTAACAGTTTCAATATTGGCAAATGAATCCACAGCAGGTGTAACAAGTTCTGTTTTTGTGGTGACTTGTACAGGTAAAGGAGCTGCAGAGTCTAAAGATGGTGAAGGTAAGACAGTAGGAGGTAATGGTACAACATTGATACCATTTTCTGAGGAACCAGCAGACATTTGCCATGCACGTAACAGAGAGGTGGTATACTTGGGCTGAAGATGCTTATATTTGTCAGTAAATGGAAATTGCTGCTCATCAAAGATAACATGACGCGTGATATATACTTTACCAGTAGGAGGATAGAGATATCTATACCCTTTATAAGCAGCATTGTAACCGAGAAACTCACACTGCAAGGATCTCGGTTCTAGCTTGTGAGCAGTGTATGGTCTGAGGCAAGGATAACAAGTGCTTCCAAACACTCTCATAGATGAGTAAGTAGGTTTATCTTGATGCAGTGTTTCATAGGGAATTTTAAATTTTCGAGCAGCAGAAGGTAACATATTAATGATGTAATTTGCAGTATAAAAGGTTTCAACCCAGTACTTGAGAGGAACTTGACTGTGAAACAGCATTGCCAAGCTAAGTTCCACTACATGTCTATGTTTACGCTCAGCTACTCCATTTGAGCTGGTGTATAGGGACATGAAAGCAGGTGTTTGATATTGCAGTTTGTCAAATGAGAGGCAAACAAATTACTGGTAAATTCTCCTCCTCCATCACTTTGAAACACTTTTATCTTCTTGTTAAACTGATTCTCAACTTGTTTTTGAAACATGAGAAACACACTATAGAAATCTGATTTTAACCGCAGAGGAAAAAACCAGCTGAATCTTGAAAAATCATCCACAAAGATCACATAGTACTTGAATCCTTGTACAGAAGAAACAGGGGAAGGACCCCAAAGATCACAGTGAATTCTAGCTAATGGTTCATAGGTAACTGAATCCGATAAAGAAAAAGGTAAACTTGAACTCTTCCCCATCTGACAAGGTCCACAAATGGAGGATGTGCTACTCTTATTGATAGATATAGCCTTGTTTTTGTGTAGGTGCTGAAGAACCTGCTGATTTGCATGACCTAAGCAATGGTGCCAAATGTGATCAGAGGTGGATTGTTGTCTTGATGAGTAGAAGGTCTTGAAATCGTGATTCTCCAGCACGTACAACCCCTCACGTCTTGGTCCCTGAGTTAGTACTTTCTTTGTTGCCAGATCCAGAACACACACCTTATGAGCATCAAAGAAAACACCACAAGGGTAATCCTCACATAACTTAGAGACAGATAATAACGATTTCTGGATTGATGGACAGACCAAGATATCATTAAGGAGTAAGCTACCAGTGGAAACTGAGATACTACTAGATCCAATATGAGTAATGGATAGAAAATTACCATCAGCAACCATTAAGTTCTCAGTGCCATGATATGGAGATGCGTTTGTGAGTTTGTCAGGGGCTGCAACAATGTGAGATATTGCACCAGAATCTGGGAACCACTCTCTTCCTGAATTGCCAGAGACTTGAAGAGCTGCTAAAGCCTGAGTAAGCTCCTCACCTTGATAGTTATTGTCGAATTTGCTCTAACATTTTAGAGCAGTATGACCTGTTTTGCCACATATTTGACAGATGGGTCTGGAACTGTTGTTGTTGTTATTAGAAGACTACGAAGAAACCTGTTGAGGAAATCCTCTACCACGTGAAGAGTAGCCTCCTCTTCCTCTGTTATTACCATTTGTAGAATTTGATCCTCGTCCTCTGTTGTCTGAGCTGTAGAAGCATTGATTTTCAGCTTCTACTTTGTGATTATGAAACGCCATGTGAGGAGATATCTGAGTGACTTCTTCATAGGTTTGCAGCCTTGAATCAAAGCCACTAACTTCAGAGATAACATCATTAAAGCAAAGACTTGAACTTTTGGACAAGGAATGTTGGATGACTGCACATACTGATCATACTCCCGTCCAAGACCAGTAAGAAAGTTGAAGATTTTCATATATTCAGCAACAGGTTCACCAATAGAACTGAGTTGATCACACACAGCTCGAAATTCTCTGTAGTATTCAAGAAAGGTTTTACCTTTCTTGGTCATCATCTGAAGCTTTCTTCTTAGCTCAAAGACTCTTGACAGAGAGCTCTTATTGAAGTTTTCAGAGAGAAAGTCCCAGATTTCATGAGATGTAGAGAAGCAGACAACATTTCCCAGAACTTCTTCAGAGAGAGTCCCAAAGATCCAAGACCGGATTAACTGATCTATGCACTCCCAAGCTTCAAACTTTGTATTTGGAAATTTTGTTGAGGGATCTCCTTGGCGAATAGAGATGGTGGTTGGTGGTTTTGCCTCTTTTCCTGTGACGAATCCCATGAGCTTTTGGCTTGAGAGAAGAGATTCTATTTGAGGCTTCCATAACAGATAGTTTTGATCTGTTAGTTTGATAGTAACTGAACTTGTGATATGAACATGACTTGGAAAGGGATAAGGATCGAAGGCTGCTTCCATTGTACATGTGAAGGTTAATGAAGCTCTGATACCATGTGAATTAAAAGAAACTTAAAAACTTTTGCAGAAACTCTTTGTATTACTTTTCAAGAGATAATCTGTTTTTGATTACAAAGAGAGACTTATATAGAGGTTAAGATTATACAGCAATACATGTTGTCTTCTTATCAATATAATCATGATCTTGCAGTAATCCAAATCTGTCTTTCAGAGTGATGCAGAAGCTTTTGCAGGGAATGGTTGATGTTGCAGGTTTTAGTTGAATGTCACTTTCAGCTGACTTCTTCCTTTGACTCACTTTGATGGGCTGAGACATTGAAGAACCCAAAGGTGAATTAATCTCCTGTGATGCTGCATAAAACGAATTGTGATCCAATTCTTGTGTGGTTATGTTGTTAAACATAAATTGGATTAAGTTCACGACTGCATTCTTACTAGATTGATGTATGTTCAAACTATAGCACGATCAAATAAAGTAATATGCAGCTCGTACTCTGCGTTAATGGAAGAAAGAACTATCAGCTACATGTAGCTCTGTCCACCTCTTAGATTTGTTCAAATCTTATATCACCTAGAACACACAACATGTATATGTACTTGGAATCACATATTAGAGAAAACTTATAAAGTATCTTAGACCATATGAAACTTTCACAAGTTCAGTTAACAAAAGTAACCAATTTGATGAAATCAGTGAAATGTTAATATGTTGAGGAAATTTAACCATACAAAACGTTTACAAGTTCCGATAAGAAGTTTGGACCATATGGTCAAAAGATCAACAAATCTAAAGAGATGAAGAGATGATTTACCTGCTCAATTTCCATATAGGAAACCAACCAGCAGCGGTGATACCATGCATGATAGTTCATCTTTGATCTCTGCAAGAGGCATGTATTTGATTGGGATTCAATTTTTTTAGGAAGTGCTTGTGTGTTATATTAGTAGATATTGTAAAGAACGATGGACTTTTGAGAATCAACAAATAGAAGTCTTGTTCTGACCTAACATAATAAATATATACATACTCATATACCCTGGAACATCTATATAAGAAGGAAGAAGTCTCCTAAGCAGGGAATAGAGGAGAATTAACAGGAACCGTTGATGGAGAAGACTTAATATGACTTGTCTAAACGAAGGGTCAGGATTGTTTTGTTAGTTAGAAGTCTTTGTGTAATTTCGGAATTAGAAAGAGTGTATAAAGTAGAAATGCAAAGTAGAGAAACGATATCGAGACTTGTGTATTGAACCATTGATCGGAGTTTTTACATTGAATTTACAGAATCTTTCAAAGAATCACTTTCTTTCTCTTAACAATTGGTGCGGTCTTAGAGCCGACTTCAAGCCTACGATGACTTGTCCGCCAGAACTGTTAGCTTCCGCCGAAACCACCACGAGATTTGGGGAACAAGATGTTCGCTTTTTGCAGCTGGAAGAGCGATTGGGGAAGCTTGAAATTGGGTTGCACGATTAAAAGAAATTGGCCAACGAACACCACAACTCGTTGAGTGGTCGAGTTGATACAATCCTCCACCTCCTCCGCTCATCAACTCTGGCAACGCCACAAATCAATCCTCCATCTCCGGGTCTTGGCCTCTCACATGCATCAATTTTATTGCAAGAACACGCAATAGGTTCACCTCTGATTCCTCCCTTGCCACAAATACATGATTCAGCCAACGTAGGACCAACAAATTTGTCGGCTACAATTACTACTCGCGAAGAATGTTTGAAGAAAATCGACCTCCCAATTTTTGATGGCTCTGACGCTCTCACTTGGTTGAGCTTATTAGAGTGCTTCTTTCTCTTGGGTCAATACTCTGACTCTGATAAATTTTGTCTAGTTTCTTTAGGATTTGCAGGGAGAATTCTCAGATAGTTCGAGTGGGAGATTAGTCGAGCCCCTTTCACGGACTGGGAGGATTTCATGGCCAAATTCCTCCTACGGTCCAGCCGCAGCAGTAACGTTCTTCCGGTGGATAAACTCCACAATCTGATTCAGCACGATTCAATAGAGGATTACGTTGAAGAGTTTCAACGTCTCTCGGCTCCAATGACTGATTTAACGGAGAAGCATCAGTTAGCAACTTTTAAAAAGGGTCTAAAGCCAGAGTTGCAAACTCTCTTACACCGTTTGAAGCCACCATCGTTACCAGAAATGATCAGTTTAGTTTTGGATATGGCACCTGATGTAATAGCAAAAATCATCAGTGACGCTTTATCAAAAGAAGGGAGATCAAGGTCTTCTCAGGTCTCGGACACGGGTTATTCTCGGGCTACATCTGCAGAAGCACAAAGCAGGAAGCCGAAACTGCATGCCTCGCTTGTTACCGCAGACTCTGCAATGTCTCGTGGCTTGGTTGTGGGTTCTGTATGAAACAGAGTACGCAAAAACTTGTCACTTGCTGAGTATGAGGAGAGGCGGAAGAACAAGCTATGTTATCATTGTGATGCTCCTTGGATACCAGACCACAAATGTCTCAAAAGTGAGTTACAAGTGATGTTGATGCTTCATGATTGTGACATTCTGTCAGATGGTGCATCAAAAGAGGGTACAGAGGAAGAAATTGTCTTTCAACCCCAATGTTGCATGTTATCACTCAGTGTTTTCTTGGGGGAAGACACTCCTCGAACAATGTGAGTTCATGGTCGGGTTGGGAAAACAGAAGTGGTTATATTATTGGATAGTGGAGCTAGCCATTATTTTGTATCACCATCTATGGCTACTAATCTGAAATTGAAATGTCGTTTACTGTCGGGTTGCGAGGTCTCTTTAGGCACAAGACTGAAAGTGCAATGTGATGGTTTGTGTCAGGGAGTGAAGTTTTTGGTGGCTGACACTATGTTTGAAGCTGACTTTATATCCTTGGAGCTTGGGATTGTTGATCTCATTTTAGGGATGCAATGGTTACATACTTTGGGGAGATGTGAGTGTGACTTTGACGAATTGATTTCCTCCTGAAAATAAAGGCAAGCGCGTCACAATACTTGGTGATCCAGAGTTACATGATTCAGGAAACCCCTTTAGGAAACTAAGGACTGCATCTGCTGCCACTTTCAGTGACGACACAACAGTGTCCATGGCATCTTTATCGAGTATCTTGTCATCTTCCTACCAAAAATTCTTTAAAATCTGCTAACTTCGTTTGTTGTGTTGTTTAAGGAACCTCAAGGACTACTACCCATTTGGGGTCTTGAGCATACGATAGCGTTGAAACCAGGAACTACTGCAGTTTCTACCCGACCTTACCGTTACCCGCATGTATAGAAGGAAGAGATGGGACGCCAGGTACATGACATGTTGGAGAAGGGCATGATCCGACCAAGACACAACCCATTCTCTTGCCGGATTTTGTTGGTCCCAAAGAAAGACAACGGCTAGCGCTTATGCGTTGATTAAAGAGCACTCAATAGAGTGACTATTCCAGATAAGTTTCTAATCCCCGCTATTAACCAATTACTAGAAGAATTTAAAGGTGCTTGTGTCTTCTCGAAACTGGATACGCTTTCTGGCTATCACCAAATCCGAATGAGCATTGCGGATGTTGACAAACTAGCATTTCGTACCTTTGATGGCCATTATGAGTTTCGTGTAATGTCTTTTGGCTTAATTAACGCCCCAACTATGTTTCAATGATTGATGAATGAAGTTTTCAGGCCGTTTCTTAGGAAATTCGTCCTTATTTTCTTCGATGATATACTTATATGTAGTCTGTCTCTGTACGAACATATTGATCATCTCACTCAAGTGTTTCAGGTTTTGCAACATCAACAATTGTTTGCAAACCAAAAGAAATGTACATTTCTACAAGACATAATTGATTACTTAGGACACATTATCTCCGCTGACGGAGTGTCTACTAATCTGAGTAAGAATGAGGCAATGGTGAATTGGCTGACACCTCGCACAGTCAAAGCCTTGCGCAGATTTTTGGGGCTTCAGGTTACTACCGCTGTTTTGTGCGTCACTATGGCAGCATTGCTAACCATTGACTTCTTTGTTGCAAAAGGACAAGTTTTTGTTATCCGAGCAAGCTCAAATTGCATTCAATACTCTCAAATAGGCCATGTTAGAAGCTTCAGTACTCTCACTGCCCGATATTACTAAAACGTTTATCGTTGAAGTCGATGCATCTGGTTGGGGTGTGGGTACAGTTTTGATGCAGGGGAACAACCCCATTGCTTATTTTAGCCATGGTTTTACAGAAAGGGAACAACGCAAACCAATTTATGAACGTGAGCTCATGACAATTGTGCTAGTTGTGCTGAAATGGAAACACTACCTTTTTGGTAGGCAGTTTATTTTCAGGACCGACCAGAAGAGCTTAAAGTTCTTAATGGATCAGCGGGAGTATTGATGGAATACCAATTATGGTTAACTAAACTCCTCGTTTATGACTTTTACATCGAATATAAGTCGGGTATTGAGAACAAAACCGCAGATGGATTGTCTCGTAGTATGGCAAATACGGACCAGTTGGGATCTATCTCCTTGCCGCATCTCACACTTCCTCGATCATTGGAGTTGCAAAAATTGTTTCAAGAGTTATAAATTAGTGCAGAGATTCAGACACTTAAAAACCAGCTGCTATCCAGACAGTTGTTAGCAGGTTTATACACTATCAAACAGGGCCAGTTACAGTACCACAATCAACTACTTCTCCCAAGTACGTCTCCCTTTATTCCAATCTTATTGCATGAATACCATGACTCGCTTAAGGGTGGCCATGCGGGAGTCTTGAAGACATTGAAAAAACTACAGTTGCAGTTTCATTGGAAGGGGACTAAGGCAACCGTCGAACACTATGTAAGCGAATGTCATGTCTGTCGGACACACAAATACAGTATGTTGAGCCCTGCGGGTTTGCTGCAACCTCTCCCAACTCCGGATCAGGTGTGGTCTCATATCACCATGGACTTCATTGTTAGAATTAACACCAAAGATTAACTATACTTGCGGAAAATAAAGAGAATATTAGAGAAGATTATTCTTTTCTTACTTATAAAAACATCTTACAATGAGTGTTTATATAGAAGGAGATACAAGAGAGAAAATGCAAAGTAGAAAAGGAAAAATAGGAAAAAGGAAAAATAGGAAAAAGGAAAATAGGAAAAAGGAAAAATGAAATTGAAACCATATCTTGGGACAATCTATTTTTTCATTTTTTCCAAACGGCTATGTTGCCCTAAAACTCTTTCTCCTTTGCTTCTAGAATAAGCATCTTCTAAGGTAAATTGACTCGACTAATATTCATTGAGGGCTTACCGCTTTCTTCTGGCATGAACGTCATTCTGGTAGTCGTCGACCGCCTGAGTAAGTACACCCATTTTATTGCTTTGTGACACCCTTATATTGCGGCTGACATTGCTGCCAGATTCACTAAGGAAATCATGAGACTACATGGTGTTCCGGTTTCTATTGTATCTGACAGGGACAAGACTTTTCAGAGCACTTTTTGGAAAAAATGTCATCGCTTAGCTCAAACAAAGCTGCATTTCACAACTACTTATCATCCAGAGTCGGATGGTCAATCGGAAGTCGTGAACCGCACGTTCGAAACTTACCTCCACTGCTTTACATCGTCACACCCGAAGCGTTGGTGTGCCTACTTGCACTGGGCAGAATTATGGTACAACTCCTCGTACCACACAACTTTACATGCCACTCCTTTTAAGATTGTTTATGGCAGGGAAACTCCAGCAATTCTCCCATATGAACACGGCCCGACTGCGAATTTTGAACTCGAAAATTCCTTGAAGGACTGTGACCTGATGTTACAAGAAGTAAAACATCATCTTCTACGCGCACAAGAAGTAATGAAGAATGTGGCCAACAAACACCGTCGTGATCAGGAATTTAAGATTGGCGACAGGGTTTACCTCAAGCTTCGACCTTACAAACAACACTCGGTCATGAAACGCACCTGCCATAAGCTCTCTGCTCGTTTTTATGGACCATTTGAGGTGGTTGAACGCATAGGTAAGGTTGCTTACCACTTAGCCCTTCCTCCGCATTCCAGAATACACCTTGTTTTCCACGTTTCTCTACTCAAGCCAGCACTCGGCCACAACCAAAGTATACACCCTTTACCAGACGCATTCAATGATGTTGCGGAGTTTGTTCTGTATCCCTATAACATTTTGGATACTCGTTACAATGATGATGGCAAGTTGGAAGCTTTAGTAGAATAGAGGGACCTTCCGACACATGGGAGTAGCTGGTTACTAATGCAGGAGTTGGTGAACCTGTTCCCTGACTTTACGCTTGAGGACAAGTTTGTTTCGAAGGGATGGCTAGTTGATATGCCCTGGAACGTCTATACAAGAAGGAAGAAGTCTCCTAAGCAGGGAATAGAGGAGCATCAAGAGGAACCATTGATGGAGAAGACTTAATATGACTTGTCTAAATGAAGGGTCGGGATCATTTTGTTAGTTAGAAGTCTTTGTGTAATTTCGGAATTAGAAAGAATGTATAAAGTAGAAACGATATCGAGGAGAAAACTAATATACATATGAAAGCCAATTTGAAAAGACTAGGAGAAAACTAATATGAATTGATCGTCATTATTTAAAGCATCAAATCTGGAATAAAACCTCGCCTACACTAACTCAGATTCTTTGGTGATAATCTCTTGCGATATAGAAAATCTCCGAGAAATCATCTTAATTATCCACCTTGTGTTACAATAGAAACCAACTATCATGAGGTTTCAGAAAATCAGTGGACAAAAGAAGTAGGAACTAATCAGGCTGTAAGAGAAACTAAAGTGTACTTCAAATCAGGAAATGAGTTTCCATAACTGAAGGATAACAAGGATGGGAAACGCTGATTCTAAAGAAGACAACAAATAAGTTCCTTCTTCCTCACTAGTCATCGTCACACAGAGGATGCTCTAAGCAAACAGAAAAAGATAAGTAACCCAAAGTTACTGAAAGATTATAAAGGCCGACCTATGGCTCCATGTTGACTCACTCTTTGGAGAATTTGAAAGAATAAGCCCAGAAAGACGAAGTTCTTCTGTGAATGTCGAAAGTTGATCCTCTTTTGACACTATCAACTTCCTATCTCCAGGACACACATACAAGATGAGGTTAAACACTAAGAAACATATCAAGCCAATAATAACTACTATTACTTATGAATACCTGGCATTCCATGCAGTTCCAAAGTCTGAGCTTAACAGCAGAATAGCTTGGCTATGCTTCATGACTTCAATTTGGAGAAAGCGGAGGGAACAACAAACCTCAGATAAGGTACTCCTTATTTGAGACTCATTACATGCGTTTCCATGGCTTTTGTACCCCTCAAGCGCAGCCAGAAACACATGTTTGGCAACTTTACACAATTTAATAAGTACATCGGTTGATATCCCCAATTTGTGATCTTGATTCCAAAATTTTCTAGAGGTTTGGTTATTGGACACGACCTCATTTTGACACTCATTGGAGAAACCTGCTTCTTTATCCAACATGGGGAACTGTGAGGGGTGAATAAACCCTACTTCATCACTGACATGAGAGAGAGAGAGAAAATAAAGTAAGACAAAAAATGAACTGAGGATAATGTTAAGAGAATAGCTAAGCTAAATCAGGAAACGCGTTGAAACTTATATGTGTCTTGTCATCAGAATGCCGTAAGAATTGTATGAAATCTAGAATCCTAAACACAACAAGTACTATGATCAACAAGAAATGCCTGAAAGGAACATCCTCTGATTAAAAGTTGAAGCGTGGAATCATATGAGTTTCTTTCTTTCATTTTTTCCCGGGCCTTTTCAGAAAATAGATCTTCCTGGCACTTTCGAGACCTGGTAAAAAGCATTTGTCATTTTAAAACAAACAAGCAAGTATCAAAACTCAAATGATGCGGCTTGAGTCATGAATACTTCGTTTTCGTTGTCAAAAACCTCACTTCCTTCGCAGTTTTGAATTATCGAATCGATACTGACATCTTCCGTGCAATACAAAGTGAGACCAGTCGGAGAAATCCCCAAAACATCCAAATGGCTCAGATGAAAAAGTGAGTACCTTTGTATCCCTACTCTCCTCCTTGCCCAAGTCGCCGCACGCGACTGGAACACCGTCACCAATTCTTCTTCTCCCTATCTTCGTTCTGGAATTGGAAGCCGGAGAGGTTTGAGTTGTTGTTCGATTTCGTTGGGGAATTTTTCACAATAAGGAACAATTTGCACTACAGTTTTCTACCTAATCTCTGTTAGGTTCCGGTTTAGTGATTTCCCCGATTATGCGATTAGCCATGTTTCATTTGAACCTATGCAAAGATTCAAATCTTGAAGAGATTTGCCAGATGTTATTCGCAAACTTTACTTTATTTTCTTTCGTTTTGGACTCCCCTATGACGTTTTTAAAATTATGTTCATAGACTTCATAAGAAAAGCGATATTTATCTGATTTCCATGTTCAATGAATGCATTCTTCGTTGCGACGAAAAAACAACAACAGAGAATCCAAATCCTTCTGCTTTTAGAAATATAATAATATTGAACAACACATAGGATACTTAGAAACAAAACCATCTTCTATACAAATCTTCACTGCAAGCTTTCCACGAACTCGTCCTTTAAGTACTAGAGCTCTGGTTTCAATCGACCTAAAGATAAAAAGAAGATATGTTTCAAAGGCAAAAATAAAAATCAGAGAGTTTAGAGATGTTGAGGTGGCTTTTTAGTTACCATTAGGTGAGAAACTAGACATAGCCGATGGATTTGAGACGAACCCCATCTGGTCTAAGTTTTGTAGTTCACTCTCTAGTGTCGTCTGCAAGGTGAGATAAGGAAAAGATGTATGAGCAAATCCATGGAACATGATTCATATGTTGCTTCTTCTAAGCTGTTGCTTACCTGAGGTAATGGGTTGTATTGTGGATTTGTGGTAGTTGTAAGGTTTGGTATGGTCCCTTGAAAACCGCTAAAAGGATTCAACCCGAGTGTAGGAGTATTTCTGTCTCTTGATTGCAGAAGCTGAAAGGAGAAAATGGCAGGTTTAGTACTTATTCATAACTTGCAGACTATCATTTCAATCTGAAGTTTTGAGGAATTTCGAGATCTTACATCTTTGGCAAGAATCCTGTCTACATCAATGTTGATTTCTGGATTTACCGTCGCAAGTTTCATAGACAAAAACTAGAGAGAAAAAACAGCAGTTTTTCAAAAATGGAAACCTCTTTCACACCATACCATGACTAAACTAACTTAGCATTTCAAGAATCTTGCATTATCCAGATGTTCTTACCTCAACTTGCTGTTGCAATGACTGAACATAGTTGATGATTTCATCGAGCATGACTGCTTTCCCAGTGATCTAGTTGAACAATTACCAATAATGAAGAATGTCACCAAAACTTTCTCGGGAATCAGAGGAAGTTAAACGCTAAAAGTAATCTCTAAGTCCTATACCTTGTTGCAACCTGGAACAAGTTCTTGGAGCAGTCTCATCCTTTCACTGATCTTTTCTCTTCTAACCTTCAAACAGCAAATGTAACACCCAACTTCTCAGAACCAGTAATTGTTGGAAAACAAAGAGCAGATTCTCATAATGGATATATGGGTTCAGAGAGTCCTTACCCTCTCTGCAAGACTGTGACTATTAGTGGCTTGACCTCTTCGTGCCCTCATATGGATGTAGTTTTCTTTTGGTGCTTCTTCGCTCTTTGAGCTCTCCTTATTCGTTGTCTCTTTACTCTGATCATTTTTGTGTTTCTTCTGGCTCTGCTCACTTCCCCTTTGAGGGTCTTCTTGAAATTTCTCCACAGCTTTCTGCCAATTTAACAACACCCACATGTTTCAGGCCTAAACCACCAAAAGCCTAAAGCTTTAGTCTTTTCATATTGTCCTTATCTCTGATGAGAATTGAACCTAGTGCTACCAAAACCAATTGTATAAGTTTATACCTTGTTCCATTGTGATTCGGCTTCAGGTTGTCTTCTTTTTCCAATTGGGGGATCACCAAGAACACCATCATCTGAAACCTGATGATGATCCTCATGAGACTCTCCAACTCTGATCAATCTTCCGACAGTTTCCCCTTTCTTGTCTGAACCAAGAAATTGACCAATTTGACCACCTCCACAATCACTAAACGGAAGAAGACTGGCAGGCATGTCAGCTCCATAACCAGAACCCGAACCAGTTTGGTAATGAGAGAAGCAACTCATCCCTGGATTATCCATCGCCATTGAAGGGTAATGGGAGCTCGAGTAGGCACCACCACTGACAACAGGATCCCAATCTGCAGACGAGAAGAAAGGATCTGCCTTTGCATACATGGACATTGATGAAATTCCAACTCTTGAGATCTCACTCTGATCATCTCCATGCTTATATCCCATCTCTCCTTCATTACTTTCACCACCCATTCCTCTGATTCAACCACCAAGAACAAAAATATTCCAGATTCAAAACCTGGTTTTGCTACTTTGCAAGACTTGACAAAGGAACAACTGAGGTAAACCAATCTGCAGATTTTATACAGTGGGGAAAGAGGAAGAAATGATATATGAAAAGAAAGGCAAAAATAAAACAAAATCAACAGAGCATCAAATCTAATGTAGCAGAAGCAAGTCACAGGTTCTTTTAGAAAACAGAGAGAGAGAGAGAGAGAGAGAGATGCTTATTCGTACTCAAGTCAAGCGAAGAAAATAATTAAAGAGAACAATAGACTTATCACAGACAAAGAAAGCTGAGGGCATAAAGTGGTAACAAGTAATGGATTTAGCTAAGTTACAGCTCATAAGAGCTTAACCAGGGAGAGAAAAAATAATAGAAATAAAAAAAAGAAGGAAAAGAGAAAAAAGAAAAGTAGATTCGCTTTTAAGAGTGTGAGAGAGAACAGAGTCATAGTCTCATAACTAATCTATTCAGCATCAGAGAGGAAGAGAGATATATGAATGTAAGCTTGTGGGATCAGGGAACAAAGAATTTGGGAATATAAAAATGAAGGAAATTGAGACAAATCCTGTTTGAGATACTCCAAGATTGTGGTTCCTTTGGAAAGAGTACAAAAGAAGAATAAATTTCTTCGGTGGGAATTTACATCATGTAAACCTAAATCAGATAAAAAAAGGGAACACAGAGTACACTGAATTGAAAGGGTATCAAATGCTGTTTTTGCTTGAATTGGGGGAATGTAGAAGAAATAAATTTACAAAATATAAAAGATTCACAAGTTGGGTACTTGAAGAAACAACAAAGCAAGCATCAAGTTCCGACCTTTATAGAATCAAAGAAACAGTGATAATAATTGTGCTTAATGGCAATAAAAGACCTAGAGAAAGATGTAAAAAAACTGATAATTAGAGAGAGATGATGTAGTTAATTCAGTAGGAAAGGAGACATAATATGATTATTAAAAACAAAGACAGAACAACTACTGCCAACTGCTTTATTTGCTCTTTTCTTTTTCATTATTACCCAACCTAATCAACCTCTCTACCATATCTTAACTTTTTCCTTTTAATAAATTCATCTCTTACTTAACTTTGACACCCTTTTAAGTATTTTAAAATTACACTAATTTGCCCTTTGGATTTTTGCTTCCCTTCTTTGAAACCGAATGGTAACGTTTATTTGCGTACTTAAAATTTGATAAACAGAGGAAAAAAAGATTAAGGTTAGGTAGGTAAGATATTGCCATAGGTAAAAAAGAAAAATTACCATGTTTTGAATCAATATGTGAAACAATATTAAAAATGGTGTGTGAATTTTGTTATATAATAATGAGAAAGTATAAATGTAGAAGCAAGAGGTTCTTCTCTCATGCCCAAGCTTTGCTTTCTAGCTTCTACCCTGACATGTGCTTTAGAATATAATAGAATAGAAGTACACATACATACATGCATGAATATAGATAGGCATATAACATAGTATATAAATAATAATGTGTAGATGTAGTAGATTTATAATATTATTCTTACTGACACCAATTGCCAACTATGTATTCTAACAGAAGACTCTTTGCTGTGACACACTCATATTTTTGTTCTGAGTGCCAACTAACCCTCTTTTCGAATTATTTTGTGCTCAGCTTTTTCTAACAGCCGTGTGATTAATCTACTACGTTTAGATCTCATCTCCACGCCGTTGGATTTAAGCAACATATTTTTATTCTTTTTTTATCACATAAAAGCTTCATTTAATTCACTAAGAAAAGGAATTAGCATTCCAAAGAGCAGAACCTCCATTGTTAACAACCTCATTAGAAATTCTTAATTTAAATTTAATATAATTAATGACTGAAGTTCTTAAGTTTTGTGGGGTTCCAATAGTAGAACTCCACACAAGTTCTACAAATTAAAATGTGCAATGTTCTTGTAATATATTGTCAAATGTACAATGTCTTTGTCAAATTACACCACATTGTCATCCTCTTCTCTTTTTCTTCTCTTCTTTAAGCCACCGCATTGTCATCCTCATCTTCTCTTCTGACTCGTCTCCAGCTTCTTCACACCAATTCACCATTGTTACATGACCTGGTAAAGCACACAGAGTTACAAAACAAAGTCAGACTCACAGCGAATCGAAGAAGCAGGCATGATTTTCCCACAAACAAGTCACCGATCAACAAAGAGCAACCTGGAATATGGAAACTTGAAATTAGAAGATAGCATAAAAGGCAAAATCATGACAGTGAGGCAATAGATAACAACAAGAAGGTTACCATGGTGCATAAAATTCGACCAAGACATCTTTGTTTTGATCCATAAAAACCTCATTGAAATTGTCAGGTGTCAAAACAATCACGCTTTGCGGAATTGCAGCTAATTTGACGTTGGTACCTGGTAACCAAAGTGACATCAATCAGTGAATTTCCAGCATTTCAAGTAGCTTTTCATAGTAGCATTTCAAAGAGTAAAAGTCTACAGAATCAAATGATGGTACATGTCGCCAACTGAGTCTGACTCATTCACCATGATTAAAGTAAATTTGTATAATCCCAAATGGGACAAGCCTAGCTACTACATTATCAGTAAAAGTACCTCCTTCCTTGTTCATGTATTCAGCAATGCTTCAGTATTGCGTGGACCCTCATACCTATTAGTTAGATACATACAAGACTAAACAATCATTCATCATCTAAAATAAACAGAACTTATCCAATAAATTATCTGCTTAGGGAAATGTCAACGCTTACTTCTGAGGTTCAAGAGATCCTTTAGGAAACCATTGAATGGTTGGATATCCACTAACACCGTATTTAGTACAAACAGTCTTTTGCTCATCACAATCAACCTTTAAGACAATACACAAGTTGAAACAATCTATTGTCTCTCAAACATTGGAGCTGCATACAGAGGTAAAGTAACACTTACCTTGGCAATCAAAACTGACTTAGCTTTTTTGAAGCTTGCCCCAAGCTTTTCATACTCTGGAGCAAGTTTCTTGCAGTGACCACACACACCTATAATAACACAGAATTAGCAACTTCATTATTCATCTAAAGTTCAGAATTTTGTTCTCAAATTTCCACTACCACATCAGTAACTTTATTTCCTCAGTAATGCATATCAAAGAATTTCGATTCAAACCTAGATACTAATTGGAAATCATGCCTATAAATCCAGAAGACTGCAATTACAAATCAAAGCAGTTCCACATATAAATCAAACAGAAGAATTACAGATCAAAGCAACGAATTTAACAAAAAGATTAAATCTGAATCCTTGGAATCTCTAGTTATTTCGGTAAAGATCAAAGCAACGAATTTAACAACGCAGCTTATTATCTAATATTCCTCTAAAGAACTTCAACGCAATGTTATTCATAGAATTTCCAAAACAACACGCAATCGCTGATCCCAAATCGATTTGCAATCTTCCAAGTCCAGTAGACGCTACGAAGTTGATAAACTCGTCTCAAATTCAAGTAAGTAAAGAGAAGCATAAGAAATTTTGAAATGATCGGAATTACCGATAGAGAAAGGTTCGATTCCGACGCCGGGTCGGAGATTGAAGACGGTGGAGCCCATGGAAGTGCCTTTGCATCGTCGTCTACGTCTTTGCATCATCAGTTTATCAACGATCTTTGAGTAATATTCCATGTGATGAATCAGTTTCTTGAACATAAGAGAATAAACTTTCTCTTTTTTGAGAAGAGAGAAGAGGAAGAGATGAAGAAGGGGAAGAGAAGAGAGAAGGCGCTGATGATGTCCGGGGAAGAAATGGACAAAATCGACTCAAATTGCTGCAGAGAGAAGAGAGAAGAGAGAAGAAGAAGAAGAAGAAGAAGAGAAGAAAGTCAGAAGAAATGCGACCCTTCTCTTTTCTTTTTGGGCCACACGCCTCCACCACTCATGTAGTGACACGTAGAGTCTCTTAAGAGATTCTTAAAATCTTTAATTAAGAAACGGTTCTTAACTTTATTTAACGTTTTTGATTTTTTTTTTTTAATGGCTAAAAGACCCATTAAAAATCTCTCAATGGAGCCTATCTGCAGCAACATTTTTACATTTAGGAATAAAGTTAAAAGAAACAAATGAGGATGAGAACTAGAATAAAAATGAAAGGTCGATTATATCCATGAACACACCATAAATATTTGACAGAGAAAAGCTTTTTAATAAGGCATAGATAAGAATTTGAAAATCAGATTAAATGGAAAGAGAATCAAAACCAAATTTTTACGCATGAATCATCGCTTCTCTCATAGCTAATGCTTCTGCCATCAACATAGAAGCAATAAAGTTGATTACTTTTAACGCTTAGTTTAACTTCCTCTCAGCCCTAAAGTAATACCAACCAATCCCAGCAGTTTTGAGGTCACTCTTCCAAGACCCATCTGTTTTGCAAGTCACCTCGGCGGTCTACTACATTGGCGAGTTGAATCACACTTTTGAACCCGACTCACTTCATTCCATTCTCGAGCTCCCATAATTGCCAGGTTCGTGATTTCATCTGCATAAACTAATTTTTCATTGAATAACAACTGAATACGAGCCTTCCACGTTTGCTACATTACCCAGGCTACCAACAGGGTTGAAGGTATTCCCAACGGCGGAAGAGTCTTTAGGGAGTTAACATTCTTCCATGTTTGGTGCATCGTCCACTCATTGGAGAAAGATGATGGCGATTCGAATAAGGATTTGTTCTAGATTTTCCGAGAGAAATTGCAGTGAAAAAGCAGGTGATCCATTGTCTCTACCTCGTTGCATATTTACAAAGGACATGTGTGTTTATCTGTCTTGTCTCTAGTCTTTCTCTTGTAGGTAGTATATTAGAAAGCACTTTCCACATGAATGTTTTCAACTTTGGAGATTGATCTTGTTTCCACACATCATGTAGCCAGTTGATGTTTGACGTATGTGGGCGATGCATTTCATCATTTAGTTCTAGATTTAGAGAAGCATAATACCCACTTTTCGTAGTATAAATCCCACTGTTGTGGCCCAACCAAATTCTTTTATCCTTAGCTCCACACATACTTGGCTTTATGCACATAATATCGTAATATTGTGGGAGGTGTTTCTGAATTTTCTCTCTGTCCCACTCAGAGGAGTTTGGCTGAAAGAGATCTAATATTTTCAGGTTTTGGTTTTGTTCTGCAACAGGGCCAAAAAGGGCGCCATTTGTGGATGAAGGTAGCCATTTATCCTACCATACTTTTGCAGTTTTTCCACACATGATATATATTGTTCCATATAAATCAAAGATTTTTCAAAGCCTCCTGCATTACACTTGCCGGTATTGCTTGGAGTTCTTGTTGGGGTTGTTCATCTTTTTCCAACGGTTGTGTGCGAGGACGAGATGAGTCTGAGCCTTCACCTTTTTCCACCATATGTGGGAAAATGGGAGCCTGCGATTTTGATATTGGTTGCGAGACTTGAGTTCTTACCACTCCAGCCTTTGTGCTAGCCACATAGCTCCTCACTATCTGATTCTTGGCTGAGTCCAATCTCATATTTGGAAAATTTGAGTGCTCTAGTCTAGAAGATACATCTCTCCTAGTAAAATCATGACGCCTGTATGGATGGTAATAAGGCGAGTAATTCGAGAATGGCTATCTGATCCAATTATGTGAAGATGGTAAGCGGCCTCATTCCATATACCATGGCTCTTACACAGAATGTAGTAGTAGTTACATCACACTCTATGAATGTTCCAATGCCATTGCCAATACTCTTTAGCATTTCCTTTGACCAGAGATGGATCAGGATGCCTTGGACTATGATCCATAAAGGATCTAATAGGGGAACTCTACATTTATAGTTGCAGACTAACGTTGCAGTTTTATCATCCACCTAGCGAAGTGGTAAGGTTGATTTTGCAACACCAGCTGGAGATCTGCTTCAGGATTAAACTGAAACTGTAACTTGCCCCGTCCCAGATCTGCTCCCACAACCTTAACTTTAGTGCGCCAGTGTTCTAATGAGAAGGAGATCGACAACCAGATACGTTGATGTTTGATGTTTGTAACATGCCCTATCGGGGTAAGGTTGTGTTTCTCGATGAGAGTTGAGTTAACAAAACACGGAGCCATAATCTTTAGGATTTGAGAAGGCACATCAACTTTATTTTTTCCTTTGTCCTCCCAAGGTATACAATTTGTCATGATGTAAAAAGATTCTTTACTTCCCACATGAGTATGAGGTTCTTCACTAAAAGTGAGATTTTGTCTCTGTTTCAAGATCTGGAGACAAAGAATCTACTTATGGGACCTCACTAAAAGAAACAAGAAAAATTCTTTAAGATCTCAAATATATAGAACAAAAGAGCAATAAGTGAAGGTCACCAACAACATCATTGGGGATTGCCTTTAAGGAGAAATGAGGGCAATAAATAAAGATTCTCATCCATTATCATAAATGTTCTTCACTAAACAGTGAGAAAGTCTAAGAGATCCTCCAACTCTGATTTAGATGTTGTCATCAATACTAAGTGTCATGGAGGAGACACTCTTAACTTATCTTTTTTTACGGTTGAGAAAGTCAGAAACAGCTCAAGAAACCGTAAATGGTTTTCCAATCTTCCATTTTTAATAATGAAATTATCTAGGCCAACATGAAATTCTTTTTTTTTAAAAAAGACTTAAAAATAACTAAAAACCAAAAACTGTTTTGAGAAGAAGACCTGATATTATTCTCTCTTTTTTCTATTCAATGAAAATTTGTACTATAGCTTAGTCTAATTCTAATCAGATTGTTTTGTTGTTAAAATTAATTATAATAAATGTTGTGCTCACATAAACCTTTTTAAAGGTACATATAGTGCATAAAGTTATGAGGATCCTGAAATGTAGGTGAATACTGAAATACTATTAGGCTGTAATGTCATTTTCCGAAAATAAAGCCAAAACTTTGACAATCTTCTAAGTTTTTACTGGTCCTCTTTGTTTTGTAAACGATATTTATATCCCGGAAAACGATGTCTTTTTATAATTACTCATACTCGTTGACATATAAATAAAAAAATACATATAAATTAACTAAAGTGATAGTTGCCTTGAAGTCTTAAACCCTCTTTAACAAAAAAAAACAATATACAAACACATATAGCTTTTAGAACACGGGTCTTTTACTTTTATTTACTTTAGTAAAAAGTTAAGAATATATGAAAATTGAATGTCTGAATGTCCAAATTGAATTTGCTCATGTAACTATGTTATAATTCAGATTGTAGAAATTTCGTTGTCAGATTATATTGATGTGGAAACCCATTTATGATTTATATTACGCAACATGAAACATATCACTTTGAGTTTGTTTCCTTGTGAGGCATTGTACATGTTGAATCTGACTTCTTACAAAAGCTAGGTCAAAGTTTTATAAGTTAACAATATATGAGTTATATCTAGGATTTGTTTTAAATAATAATTATGGACAAATATATATAATATTTTTTCTTTTTTTCTGTCAACAACATAAATAATATTTAATTTTTCATTTTACGCATACAAAGAAGTATATAATTCACATTGTAATTCAAGAAAAATAATAATTTGTTTACATTTTTGAAAAATAGTCATTTGCTAACATAAAATTATTATTTTAAAATAGTAATTATAGTTTATATTTATTCCTGTATCATAATATTAAACTATATGATATTGTTTACTTTTCATAATAATTATCTTAAACCAAATTATATTTACTAATTTTTATTTCATTATACGATTTAGCCATAAAAATGTTACTAATCAATATAATCTTTCAACAATTTTCGTTTGAAAACTTCTTCTACCAAGCAATCTCGTTTCAACTACTCATTCTTTAAAATAGTGATTTTAAACGGTATCATCTATCAGAATCGTAGTTGGTTTGTTGGTAAATCATTTTACATAAAATTCAACCAACTCTTTGAGTTTATACAAATTGAAAGTGGGGTAGAAACAAGTTAAACACTAATTAACATCTACTAGTAATTACCGAATGCTAATTCATGCTATGAATAAAACATATCTTTAAAATTTTGTTGTCAGCAAAATATTCCTAAAATATTACAAAAAAGATTATTATATACATATACGTAGATCATTGTCATAGTAGGAAACATAAGGAATAAATGAGAATCTAATTTAAAATAAATTATTTAAAAGTATACAATAAGACCTAGTTTCAAGTTACAGCTGTTAATAAGAATTGGACACACAAGTGTTTCGTGGAATGAATCATAATCATATGGTAGTGACAAAAAAATAAATTATAATCATATGGTCAAACCTTAATTATTTGGTCAACCCACAATCTTGGTTGTTAACTAGCTGTAACTCATATTATATACTAAGTGAGGCCTTTTGTATACATGTTTTATTTTACGATTACTATAAGTTGATATTTTATAAAATAAGCAATAGATTTTTGCTGAAAGTTTGTTGGAGATCATTTATTGTCATTCGCATTCATCATAAATATACTTGCAAATGAAGTATATGAGAATGCATGTACTATATTATATGTATAATAAGGAGGCAACTTAAAATAGTATAGTTAGATTAGGAAAATGAATCTCATTTATTCATTCAATTCGGAAATGCTTATCATCATTGCAAAGAGGCCGGTGATTTAAGATCCAACCAAATAAATAATGATAAGTGAAACTTGCACACAACTCTTTCTAAGAGCATCCACAATGAGGGTTCTTAGAGGGAGGGGTTCTTAGCAGAAAAAAAAAAAAAAATTGAAAAACACGGAACCCTGACTGGTTCCGTGATTCTTTTTTTTTTTTTGTATTTTTTGTATTTTTTTTTTTGGTGAACCCCCAATAGAATTCACTGATGTGGATGATCTAACTTTCCTCCAATTATTATATATGGGACCGTACTACTTTACTGTTTCACTACATGTATACACGCACACACTCATTGCACCAACAAAACGTACAAGTAAATTTGTGTGTAGTCTATTTTCTGAACCAAAGTCGTGAACTTACACTTATCAGTTTTTATATAATAACAAATTAATCTATATTTAAACCCTATAAAGACTTGCATAGGTTTTTGAATCATAAGCTTAATAAATGAAGGCAGTAATTCATCGTTTTTCTTTTTGATGATTCTCCAACACAACACATGTAAGAATAATACCATAAACCTACATTGCATCAGGAATACTTTATCAGAAATTTCTTTTAACAACTTCAATCCTTCATGTGTGTCGTTCCCATGGAAATAGCAGACTATGTCCAATCTATAGAGATCTTCAATTTCCATAAATGTATAATTTTCTAATATGTTTTGTACTCAAAAAGATAGAAAGCTTTTGGATTGAATTCAAATTCTTCTCATAAAAGTTTGAAAACAACCAAACATTCGTCACATAACGCATGAATTTTTTTGCAAACTGATCTAAGGTT